>JAWRVZ010000550.1:152500-155000 GCA_037043235.1 Rhodeus uyekii
ACGCACATGAGCACGCACATGAACACGCAGATGAACACCCACATGAACACCCACATGAACACGCAGATGAACACGCACATGAACACGCAGATGAACACGCACATGAACACGCAGATGAACACCCACATGAACACGCAGATGAACACGCACATGAACACGCAGATGAACACGCACATGAACACGCAGATGAACACCCACATGAACACCCACATGAACACGCAGATGAACACGCACATGAACACGCAGATGAACACGCAGATGAACACGCAGATGAACGCACATGAGCACGCACATGAGCACGCAGATGAACACGCAGATGAACACCCACATGAACACGCACATGAACACGCACATGAACACGCACTTGAACACGCACTTGAACACGCAGATGAACACGCAGATGAACACGCACATGAACACGCAGATGAACACGCACTTGAACACGCACATGAACACGCACATGAACACGCAGATGAACACGCACATGAACACGCAGATGAACACGCACATGAACACGCACATGAACACGCAGATGAACACGCAGATGAACACGCACATGAACACGCAGATGAACACGCACATGAACACGCACATGAACACGCACATGAACACGCAGATGAACACGCAGATGAACACGCACATGAACACGCAGATGAACACGCACATGAACACGCAGATGAACACGCACATGAACACGCAGATGAACACGCAGATGAACACGCACATGAACACGCAGATGAACACGCACATGAACACGCACATGAACACGCAGATGAACACGCAGATGAACACGCACATGAACACGCAGATGAACACGCAGATGAACACGCAGATGAACACGCACATGAACACGCAGATGAACACGCAGATGAACACGCACATGAACACGCAGATGAACACGCACACGAACACGCAGATGAACACGCAGATGAACACGCAGATGAACACGCAGATGAACACGCACATGAACACGCAGATGAACACGCAGATGAACACGCACATGAACACGCAGATGAACACGCACATGAACACGCAGATGAACACGCAGATGAACACGCAGATGAACACGCAGATGAACACGCAGATGAACACGCACATGAACACGCAGATGAACACGCAGATGAACACGCACATGAACACGCAGATGAACACGCACATGAACACGCAGATGAACACGCAGATGAACACGCACATGAACACGCAGATGAACACGCAGATGAACACGCAGATGAACACGCACATGAACACGCACATGAACACGCACATGAACACGCAGATGAACACGCACATGAACACGCACATGAACACGCAGATGAACACGCAGATGAACACGCACATGAACACGCAGATGAACACGCACATGAACACGCAGATGAACACGCAGATGAACACGCACATGAACACAAAAGGCATTCAGCATGTGTTTTGCTCTGCATTATGGGAGAACGCGTGTTCTGATCATGCCATCAGCTCCAGAAACATCTCTGAGGATCTTTCATGCCTCTGACCATCTACACAATATCAAACAATTAGTACAACCGCAAAGGTCAAAGGTCAGCTCCAGGTTATTGATGGCTGAATTAAAGCGCCGGTCAGCAGGAAGCCACACAGAGACGACAGACAATAGAAACAGACATGAATGATTAAAACTGACTGCAGTAGCATCAAATTATTCAACAGACAGATACACACAGAGCATGTGTGTGTGTGTGTGTGTATGCGTGTAGCGGTATATATATATATAAGTATATATATAAATACATACATTTGTGTGCGTGTGTGTGTGTATGCACACCCACATTATGCAAACACAAACTTTTATGTTGCAATTAATTGTTTAATCAATATATATAGTAATCAATATATCTAAACACACACATGCATTTATTTTCAAAAAAATCATTGTATTATATCAGTGTAAAACAGCTGTTTTCTATGTGAATATATAGTAAAGTGTCATTTATTCCTGTGATTAAAGCTGAATTTATTAGATGATAAATACAGTAAAACAGTGTAATATTATATCAGTTTAAAACAGCTGTTTTCTATGTGAATATATAGTAAAGTGTCATTTATTCCTGTGATTAAAGCTGAATTTATTAGATGATAAATACAGTAAAACAGTGTAATATTATATCAGTGTAAAACAGCTGTTTTCTATGTGAATATATAGTAAAGTGTCATTTATTCCTGTGATTAAAGCTGAATTTATTAGATGATAAATACAGTAAAACAGTGTAATATTATATCAGTTTAAAACAGCTGTTTTCTATGTGAATATATAGTAAAGTGTCATTTATTCCTGTGATTAAAGCTGAATTTATTAGATGATAAATACAGTAAAACAGTGTAATATTATATCAGTTTAAAACAGCTGTTTTCTATGTGAATATATAGTAAAGTGTCATTTATTCCTGTGATTAAAGCTGAATTTATTAGATGATAAATACAGTAAAACAGTGTAATATTATATCAGTGTAAAACAGCTGTTTTCTATGTG
>JAWRVZ010000550.1:160000-168477 GCA_037043235.1 Rhodeus uyekii
CCACTATTAGCATGTAGCTATTCACTGCTAGCATATGTAGCATGTTGGAAGTCCTGTTTGCTAGCATGAGTCAATAGACCCAACCCCCATGTCTCTACGATGCTCGGATCCAGAGATATAGGTCTGGCTAAATGGTTGCTAGGGTACTCTGTTTGGTTGCTAAGGAGTGGCCTCACAGCTACAGTGATGTTACTCCAAAGGCTCCTTGTGAGTATGAACCATATAAACCAACCAGAATGCCTCTATGACATTCAGAACTGAAGATATCTCACTTTGTATTTGGTTGCTAAGGTGCTCCATAATGGTTGCTAGGGCGTGGCTAGGAAGTGTTGAAGATGTTGGTGATTGGCAGTTTGCTAGCCCGAGTCATACGAGCCCACCCTCAAATGTCTATGACTTTTCTATCCAGAGATAGAAGTCGATCAATTTGAATGGAAGTCTATGGGATGGGTTACTAAGGTGCTCTAAATGGTTGCTAGGGCGTGGCTTAATAGCTTCACTGTGATTCTGAGACACTCATTGGTCGCATGAGTAAAATGAGCCCTCCCCCTTGTCTCTGTGACGCTGTGATGCAGAGCTATGTTCAATTCAAAATCCCTATGCGTTTTGCTATAGTAGTTGGTGTTTCATGGGACGGCCTTCCCCATTCATTTCTATGGGGCAAATTTGGGCAGCTCTAGCACCCCAGGGGTACAACTTTCACCCCATTGTGTGGTATGATTTTACAGAGGCTGTCACCCTCTTCAAATGTGGCGATTCACATCTTTCTACAATATCCTCGCTCCGAGTTATTAATCGTCAAAGTTTGTCGCAATGTTAAGTCAATGGGATTTTTCGGCTGCTTTTTCGCCCCTGGGGCGAACATCGTACCCCCGATCCCTTAGAAAAGATATAGCAACCGTCCTGCGGCCTGTTCTGATTTTGGGGCCTGTAGCACTAAAGCTGTAGGAGGAGATGCGTATAGAAATTTTAGTCTCAGAAAAATAATAATAATAAAAATAAGTTTTTTAGCATTTCAGTAAGTTGGCTGCTTCTCAGCCAACTTAATAAAAATAAGTTCTTTAGCATTTCAGTAAGTTGGCTGCTTCTCAGCCAACTTAATTAGAATAAATTATGATTCAATGACTCGCTTATAAAGATTCACTTGTTTCATTACTGGATGAATCAGTGTTTCTGAACAAATCTCTTGAGTGAATGATTCAATGACTCACTCATAAAGATTCACTTGTTTCATTATTGGTTAATCAGTGTTTCTGAACAAATCTCTTGAGTGAATGATTCAATGACTCACTCATAAAGATTCACTTGTTTCATTATTGGTTAATCAGTGTTTTTGAATGAATCTCTTGAGTGAATGATTCAATGACTCACTCATAAAGATTCACTTGTTTCATTATTGGTTAATCAGTGTTTTTGAATGAATCTCTTGAGTGAATGATTCAATGACTCACTCATAAAGATTCACTTGTTTCATTACTGGATGAATCAGTGTTTCTGAACAAATCTCTTGAGTGAATGATTCAATGACTCACTCATAAAGATTCACTTGTTTCATTATTGGTTAATCAGTGTTTTTGAATGAATCTCTTGAGTGAATGATTCAATGACTCACTCATAAAGATTCACTTGTTTCATTACTGGATGAATCAGTGTTTTTGAACGAATCTCTTGAGTGAATGATTCAATGACTCACTCATAAAGATTCACTTGTTTCATTATTGGATATTGCAAGATATAAAAAACAATACTGTGCCATTTAAAAATTGAGCTGTGATCTTTCAACGATTAATCAACAAAAGTAAAGATTTTATAAGGAAGCACTATTTCAGTTTATCCACTTCAAAATGTCATATTTAAATCAAAAACGTTCCACTAGCAATTTCTGAAACCCGTTCCTACAGCCGGTGCAATAAAGCGCAGTAAACAGAACTGAAGTGAGCGAGACGGTGAAACGCGACTCCTTCCTCCGGCTCATGAAGAGACGCTCACCGCACAGATAAAAGGAAGACAGCAGAGGAAAACACAACGCTAAAAACACTCGACGGCGCGAAAAGTGAGACGGCTGATTTAATGTAACCAGAGTGTGTGTGATAGAAAGTGTGTGTGAGAGAGAGAGAAAGAGAGAGTGAGTGTGTGTGTGTGTGTGTGATCCTCTGGGAGAGCAGGAGAGGCTTATTTCAGATGAAGAAGCTCTAAGACCAAAAGGGAAGATGCTGTCGGGTCACAGGTCAGAGGTCAAAGAAAGACCCATTATAATCAATGTGTAAAGATGAAGACATCAACTATTGCTCCATCTGACCCTTTATTCACTGCCATTTGAAGTCTCTTCAGCTCATCAAAGCTGCATTTATTTGCCTCAGAAATGCAGTTTGAAACCGCTGGTGTTTCTTACATCACAAACATGTAACCAATCACGTCAGCATGTGGGCGGAGCTTATGCATATCATTAACTCTCCTCAGAGAGAAGCAACATTATCTCTGTATATGTTTCTGTTGGATCAGATAAATGTAGCAATATAACGGGTGATGTACGGACAGGATGTATATTAGAATGTTTGATAACGTAAAGGCTAATCACATTAATTACCAAGTGGATCTCTGAGGCGGGGCTCATTTGCATATTCATGAGTTGTCATATACCAAATGAACAAAGTTGAGCTTTAAGGAAAATAATTATTGACAACAGGAGATTTTGTTTTTTATGCATTGATGATGATACAGACCTGAAATATAAAGATAATTACCAATATTTTTATATTTTGTTTGTCTTGCTTTACACCACTTTAAAACAAGAGATGTTCCCTCAAGAAGCAAAATGAAATTGGAAAAATCAAACTAATTGTGTGATATTTTTCCTTAAAACAAAAAAAGCTGTGGGTTTTCATTTTGGATTCAAATGATTTTTGTCCATGTTTTAATTAGTGCTGTAAGATTATAATAATGAAACAAACCAGCATAAGGATGTAAGTGGGAACAGCTGCAGTGATTTAGGAAAGAGCGACGGGACATTAAACAGGAAGCTGCGAGGAGGAAGAACAGCAATTATAACAGCCAGAGAGAAATGATAAATGTCTTTTTAGCTTCAAACGTATCATTTAAAGCACATCCAGAATGTTATTTTGGACAGAAAACAAACTTGCACACAAAACCTCATCTTATAATCAAAGATAAATATACAGGGACTAAAGCGCTGATTCAGGGCCCGCGCCCTCCGAGCAACAGCAGCTCCAGCGCGCGCGTCACGTCTAATCCGGTCGGCACGTCTCTCGCTCGCGTCGGTCAGACGGCAGTTGTGCGTTTCAGAGCTTCATCAATCACTGAGAGACGCCAGGCCCCTAATCCAGCCCTGCAAACCCACTTCATCAGGTTTCAGAGGCCCCTGAGGCCCAAACAGAGGAGAAACCAGCCAATGCTGCGTGTGTGAGTGTGTGTGTGAGAAAGAGAGTAAGTGTGTGTGAGCCTTTTAAAGTCAAGATAAAACAAAAATTGATATTTTTAGCAGGGCAGGACTTGTTTCTGTGCTCTGGCTGCTGATTGGATGTTGCGATGTGGGCGTGGCTCTCACTCTTGCAGGGGCGGGGCTTAAGAGGACTAAACGATTGGAGAATCCCGATGGAAAATCCAGCATTGCCATTAAGATTGAACATCACAAGTAAATAAAAAAAAAAAAAAATTAAACATGCACGTAAAAACCGCATTTATAAGATCTGGTTCAGATTCAGATTCAGTTCCTGCGACGCGAGAAACAGCTGCGACCTCCTTCACGTCTCAAGCGCTCGGGAACAACAGGCCCTCCGAACAGATCCCACATTTACTCCATGGCATTCCCAAGCATAACCTCATACTTTATACTGGAAACTGCAAACGGACACCGAACGTGAATCAATGAACCTGCGAAGTGATTCATGAATCACACTGAATGATTCAGACTGAACGATTCACTGATTCAATGATCCACTCAAAGTGAACCAGGACATTTATACGTCTATTCTGAGATAAAGAAAAATAAAATATAATATAATATAGTCTGAATAAGCAGACAAACAAGATATTGATATAACAAAATTAAATTAGAATAAAAAACATTAAATCGCACATTAATGTAATTAAATCACAAGGTTCACATCTAACGTAAAAGTGTTTTATGGCGCTTTAATGATTTAAAAAGCCTGATGTCAGAGTCTGTTTGACAAGTAAACTGAAGCTCGAACACAAACTTCAAACCGCTGTGTGCAAAAAACAGCAGCACCATGTGTCTTTCCTGAAGCTGCTCAACACTCAACCCTGATAGCCCGTTAAAAACAGCTGCTGAAAACCACACACACACACACTAAAAAACACAAATGCACTCACACACACACACACTCATACATACATAAACACACACACAGAAGTGAGATTGAGGTTTTCCTTCCTTTCCGTAAAATTAAAACAGCTGTTTTCTATGTGAATATATAGTAAAGTGTCATTTATTCCTGTGATTAAAGCTGAATTTATTAGATGGTAAATACAGTAAAACAGTGTAATATTATATCAGTGTAAAACAGCTGTTTTCTATGTGAATATATAGTAAAGTGTCATTTATTCCTGTGATTAAAGCTGAATTTATTAGATGGTAAATACAGTAAAACAGTGTAATATTATATCAGTGTAAAACAGCTGTTTTCTATGTGAATATATAGTAAAGTGTCATTTATTCCTGTGATTAAAGCTGAATTTATTAGATGATAAATACAGTAAAACAGTGTAATATTATATCAGTGTAAAACAGCCATTTTCTATGTGAATATATAGTAAAGTGTCATTTATTCCTGTGATTAAAGTTGAATTTATTAATGATTAATACAGTAAAACAGTGTAATATTATATCAGTGTAAAACAACTGTTTTCTATGTGAATATATAGTAAAGTGTCATTTATTCCTGTGATTAAAGCTGAATTTATTAATGATTAATACAGTAAAACAGTGTAATATTATATCAGTGTAAAACAACTGTTTTCTATGTGAATATATAGTAAAGTGTTATTTATTCCTGTGATTAAAGCTGAATTTATTAGATGATAAATACAGTAAAACAGTGTAATATTATATCAGTGTAAAACAGCTGTTTTCTATGTGAATATATAGTAAAGTGTCATTTATTCCTGTGATTAAAGCTGAATTTATTAGATGATAAATACAGTAAAACAGTGTAATATTATATCAGTGTAAAACAGCTGTTTTCTATGTGAATATATAGTAAAGTGTCATTTATTCCTGTGATTAAAGCTGAATTTATTAGATGATAAATACAGTAAAACAGTGTAATATTATATCAGTGTAAAACAGCTGTTTTCTATGTGAATATATAGTAAAGTGTCATTTATTCCTGTGATTAAAGCTGAATTTATTAGATGTTAAATACAGTAAAACAGTGTAATATTATATCAGTGTAAAACGGCTGTTTTCTATGTGAATATACAGTGATACCTCGGTTTACGAGCGACTTGGTGTACGAGCATGGAGGGTCGAATCGGTGTACGAGCATTGTATCGTATATGAGAAAAAATTTCCCTCACCCATGCTCATTTTTGTGTGGAAAAAGTCCCAAAGCTCAGCATCCTTGTGTACATTTTTACTGGAAAAATCCTAAACACAGCCTCTCATAACACAGTCAAGCAGTTCCAACCCCTTTATAACCCCTTAACTCATTCATTGGCTGCATCATTCACCACAGTGATACTTTTATAAGTGATTTACAGAGGTTTTTACCTCATATTCTAAACATTAATTAATTGTGATTGCTATTGTTCACGTAGTGAAATATACATGTACAGTACCTCTAAGCCAGGGGTCGCCAACCTTTTTGAAACTGAGGGCTACTTCTTGGATACCGATTAATGCAAAGGGCTACCAGTTTGATACACACTTCCGAAATATCAAATTTGCTGAATTTACCTTTAATTATATGTCATTATTAATAATTAATGACATTCATCTATGTGAAGACACTGATCATGTTAATGATTTTTCACAATAATTATACAAGGTAGGAAACCTATCAATATGCAACACTTTATTTCTCTAAATCTCTGCAGGTATTTACATTTTCAAATGATCACTTCTACAAGATTTTTACCAGCCACTAACAATTTTTAACAAATCATGCACTACGTTGCACCATGTCTGTCCTGTATTCCAGTGTTTTTCAACCTTTTTTGGGCCACGGTACATATTTTCATTGAATAAAATCACAAGGCACACCACCAACCGAAGATGTTAAAAAATAACGCGATACTCGTTTGTTGACGGGGTGGGGGGTCAATCCACTCTCCTCAACAATAACGCAAATGCAAACACCATCTACTACAACCCACGGTTTGGTTTCACATTTATAAGAAATACAGCCGCCAGGTTTCAAACCCGTCAACACTGGATCGGGCTGTCAGAGCAGTCAGGTGGTTCACTGCCGGAGTGAAGCAGTGTGTTTGCTTCAAACGTCATTTTCACGTGATTAGTGACGTAATGATACAAGCTCAGAAGCAGTGGTTCATTGCAAAGCCCGGTCGAGTTTGAAGCAAGCTTCGGAGCGTCGGTGTCAGACGTAACATCACAACAGACACGCACCATTGACGCTTGCAGTCGCTCAAAATGTGTGTGTTTTTTTTTGTTGAAAAATTAGGTGAAGTTGAATAATTTTCCGCGGCACACCTGACGATCTCTCACGGCACACTAGAGCTATTTTTAGAACAGGCCCGCGGGCGACTCATGTGGTCCTTGAGGGCGACCTGGTGCCCGCGGGCACCATGTTGACGACCCCTGCTCTAAGCAGTAACTGTCAGGGTTCATGAATTTAGTGTCTCCTAGTTCTGTGTATGTATGTATGTGTGTGTGTGTGTGATCACTGAACACCTGATTCTCATATCATCTGCCTATCTTCCCACTTTCGTTCGCGGCTCCCGCGAGTTCATTCGTCCGTCCGTCCGTCCGTCCGTTCCGTTCGTTCGCGGCTCCCGCGCGTTCGTCTGTTCGCGGCTATTATAGTAAATTCACTCATTTGCTCTCATCCTTGCTTTCCCGCTCCTCCTTCCTCTTCTCTGTCCTCCACGCACGCTGCTCAAATTTTATTACAGTAAATTGTCAAGTATTTTTAGAATTTGTCAATTATTAATTAGTATTTATATGAGATCTTAAGGGTTAAAATTTTAACTGCAATTAATAGGGTAAAAGCAAAAAAAATGATAATTTAAAATGGGCATTTGTGGTCGTGTGGAACGAATCAATAGATTTTTAGTGCATTCTTATGAGGAAATTTGTTTTGGTTTACGAGCTCGCTCTTGGAACGAATTAAACTCGTAAACCGAGGTATTACTGTATAGTAAAATGTAATTTATTCCTGTGATTAAAGCTGAATTTATTAGATGATAAATAGTCAGTAAAAAATAAATAAATAAATATATATAAAAAAATAAATTTGATGAATAGAATGTAAAAAAAAAAACATTTATAAAAAAATATATAATGGTTTTGTAACATTATAAATATCTTAGTTTAATGAGTCCTTGATGAATACAAGTATTAATTTCTATAAAGAAAATCATAGAGACAACAAACTTTCGAATGTTACACATTTTACTGCTGAAACAATCAAACAGCATTATTGCAAAGCCAAGACCAAGTTCAATTCCCAGGGAATATTGTGTGTGTGTGTGTATGAATGAGTGAGTGTGTGTGAGTGTTGAAATACTTTGTGCCCTTCACGTGTGTGAACTTGCTGCAGGTCAATCCCCCTCATCGCCCCGCGGCCCCTAACGGCCCCTCCAAATTCAGCACAAATAAACACACATCCAGATCTTCAGGTTTCAGTCCAGACATGAAACATCAATCACACAGGCTTTACACTAACAAAACACACACACACGCATACAAGCATACACACACACACACGTTCTTGAGATGTGTGTGTGTGCACATGAACACACAGACGATCAGAGCTGATCCTGACGGTGAATATAAACTCACTCCACTGTCACACACAGATTAATGAATCAGAACTGAATCAAACGCTCACCTCGTTTCTGCATGAAGGTGAAAAGGTCATCGAGGAACTCCTTCCTGTTCGGGTCGCTGTCCAGCTCATACAACTGTCACACACACACACACTTTACAAACATGAACTAACAATAAATAGCTGTATTCTTTTACAAACATTCATAGAGATTGATAAACATAAGCATTTCTCATTCTCCGTTAAGCGCATCGTTGTTATTAAAGGCTTTAATGAAAGCTTTTACTATTAAATTGGTCAATTAAAATACACAGATTGCAGTAAATCACGCAGTAACTGAACGATATAAACTCACCTTGGCGAAATCTCTGGAAGCTTCCCCTCTCCCTCGAGCAGCATCATCATCCGGCCAGGACACACCGCCGTCCTGCACACACACACACACACACACACACACACTTTAATTCACAGGAAATAATAAATAAGGCT
>JAWRVZ010000551.1:5000-22500 GCA_037043235.1 Rhodeus uyekii
CACAACAATAGTGTGAAACACCTTGCGCGGAGAGATAACACTATGCGACACATCTGACTGATCCCGGATCAGCGTCCCGAGGGACAGATCCAGGGGTTTCATCCTGACCTCCCATTGCCCTCTATGATGTTCCTGAATGTGATGAACTGCAGGAGGAGCGGAGGATTGTGCGGCGCAATCACATCTTTGAATTCAGTGAAAAACACACAGTTAAAAATAAAAGCACCGCGTCGTTTCAGATCATGTTTGGGTCAAATCTGCACAAACTCAGCATGTTTGCACTTCTGAACGCATGTTGTGAAGCCAGCGGTGGGGTTTGTCCATGTTTGACCCAGCAGAGAGTGATGGCGATCCTGGAGGAAAATCAATGGGATGCATTTCACACCGGAGAAGTGTGTGAGTTCACAGATCCTGAGAACATCATCCCTGAATCCTCAAGCACTGGAGGCTCAGAAACCCAGAATGGGGCGTTTATTATATTATATATCCTACAGCTGCATGTTTTATATAATTGCATCCCTTTATTATAATTTTCCCCTGCTATGATTAAACGTCTTGCATCCGCGCGGTTCTTGTCGTGATTGTGTTGATGCAGCTGTAAATAGGACGGGCTCGAGCCCTGCGCGCGACAGATAACGCCGCTCCGATTAACCCGTTGCGCTCCCAGCGGGACCCCGAGGCCGCGGGGTCGAGTCCTGCCCGCGGGGACCGAGAGCCAGCAGAGATTAGATATGAGGAACACAAATGCGTTCAGACATCGCGCGCGTTCAATCAGATATTTCATCTGTAAAAACAAGATAAAGGAAAACAAAACGGCTTCTTTATGCGGATAATAAACGCGCATAATTACACGCACCTTTTTAATCATAGCAATTAAATACAACTATATTTAATGTTCTGTTTTTATTTCAATGCAAATGCTTGTTGTGTAGAAAATAGCGGAATTATATTCTGATCATTCGTTCTGCTGTAATTTATAATCAGAACAATATTTAGATCATTAAAAAGTTTGTTTTTTTTACCGCACGTGTCTGTATAAAATATGATTTTTATCAATTCATTTCTTTCCAGAATATAATTACACGAGATATTAATTTCGCGTAAAACTGAGACGACTGAGGATTTTATGATATTTCCCAATATCAGTGAATAATTCGATGCAATCGGAGGCCTGGACGGGTTTGATAAATCACACACACGTTTGCAAGAATCCGCATCCGTAAAATAAACCTGACGGAATTCCATCAGAGAGAAAAACACGTTTCTGTTGCTTAATAACTTTTCAATAAAATCTTCATGCTCTTTAAAAAAAAGAATAACTGAATAACAAACAGCCCAATGCACAATAATCCACAAGGAAAATCCATACTAATCTTTCTAGCAAATTAAAAGAAGGTATTTAGTCAATTACGAGCCTAAATCAATGCTTTTCTTGTTCGTTCCCTTTTCGAGTGGAAGGTTTTAAATCCGTGGAAAAGATATTCCAGCACCAATGCCTCCTCTTGCCGAAAATGAGTTCAAACTGATTTCTGACCTTCATCTGAAGCAATAAAAACTGCAGAGTTCGAGCTGCGACGGGAACGGACAACAGGACAATTTCGGGAATACTTAAAGTGTGCATTCAAGACCTTATCCGGTGTGTGTGAGACGGTTTATATATTCGTAAAGTTATGCAACACTATGAGCCCCCGGATGCCATTGGGTGTTGTGACCAAGTATATTGGGCATAATGAGAGTGGAAAGGAGGATGGGGTCCTGCAAGCACCTCCCCTAGAAATGCAGCAAATCTTCACCCTGGGTTTTTTTCCCTGCTGATGCGCGCATTGGGAGCCGGAGACGCGCGTTGCGCGCGAGACTCTCAGCATTGGCGGGCTGTCGGTGACACGTGCCTCTCTCTCAACACCCCCGAGCTCCCGTTACCGCATTGGCATCAGCGACGGCCACTGAAACGCAGGAGTCGAAGCCGTGCCACGGAATCAGCGCCCGCGCAAAACACTCGCTTTTACGCGCTGGACATTCCGCACTCTCAGCCGGGAAGCGCGCAAAGAGTCCAGCCAGAGAGAGAGAGAGAGAGAGAGAGAGAGAGAGAGGGGAGCGGGTGAGCAGGATGCAGGTGCCAGGCATCATCTACGTCTGAAAGTGACATGAACCACGGAATTAGCAAAAGCACCAGGCGTGATTTCAGTCAGAACCGGAGATAACGGACCCGCGCCTCTCCAAGAGTCCGCGCTCTTCAGACAAAGAACTCCGGTCGCGCGCTAAACTCGACATATTTACACAAGAAAACAATCGCTGAGGTCAAGTATTCAAGTCTAATTTAAGAGAGCAGTCATGGCCACGCTAATTAGAAGCAAGATCTCCAACAAGCTCTCCAACGCGGCCACCACGGTCACCAATAAGTCGCAGGCGAAGGTGAGCGGGATGTTCGCCAAACTGGGATTCCAGGCCGCCACCGATGAAGAGGGACTGGGTTTCGCCGCCTGCGATGATCTGGACTATGACCACAGGCAGGGGCTGCAAATGGACATCCTTAAAAACGATGAAGTGGGCGGTGAGGAGGTTGGGGGCGAGGGGGCGCTGGATGGGGATAGCCATTACCAGAGGGACGGAACGGGTCCGCCGCCCTCAGCGTCCAAAGACGGCGGGTTCTGCTCCGAGTTCGGCGGCCCGGACAAGCCAAAAATCACCGCTTGGGAAGCGGGATGGAACGTGACCAATGCCATCCAGGTAAGCAGAAAATCTAACTGAGCAAATAAATCGGCATTCCAAAGTTTTGCAATCAATCAGTGCGGAAATGCGCAACGTTCGCGTTTAAAACAGGGTTAGTTAGTCCCTGTTGAGGCGATGACGTAGGTTTTTCTCCGAGCTGATGTCGTGTCATTGAGCTTTGTTGGCCACGGAATCGAGAGATCCGAGGGGTTTTGCATGCGTCTTTTTTTCCGACGTGCGTAAAACTGGAGAGCATCTGATTGCACATTCAAAACGAGCTTAAAACACGCGCTCGCTAGTGTCAAAAACGTGTGCTTGAACAATAAAACCCAACGCATTTAAATCATGCGCAGTTAAAGCTCTTAATATCAAACCTGGCATGCGTGACGTGACTCCCTGCCCGTTTGATGACGACACAATGAGGTGAGCGTGACTTTGCTCGCAGCAAATGGGATGGACTGCATTCCCAGTGATGCATCCCAACTCCTGCAGTGATGCACGAGAGTAAGAGCAGTGCCCTGTGATTGTGTGGTGTAAACCCTTGCTATGCTTGTTTCCCCAGGGCATGTTCGTTCTTGGGTTACCCTACGCCATCCTCCACGGCGGATACCTCGGACTCTTCCTCATTATATTCGCCGCCGTCGTGTGCTGCTACACGGGGAAAATCCTCATCTCTTGCCTCTACGAAGAAAACGAAGACGGCCAGTTGGTACGAGTGAGAGACTCGTATGTGGATATTGCCAACGCGTGCTGTGCGCCGCGCTTCCCCTCGCTGGGGGGCCACATCGTCAACGTGGCCCAGATCATCGAGCTGGTGATGACCTGCATTTTGTACGTCGTCGTGAGCGGAAACCTGATGTACAACAGCTTCCCCACCCTGCCCGTGTCCCAGAGGTCCTGGGCCATCATCGCCACCGCCGCTCTTCTGCCTTGCGCCTTCCTCAAGAACCTCAAAGCCGTGTCCAAGTTCAGCTTGCTCTGCACCATCGCGCACTTTATCATCAACATCCTGGTCATCGCCTACTGTCTGTCCAGGGCGCGAGACTGGGCGTGGGACAAGGTCAAGTTCTACATTGACGTCAAGAAGTTCCCCATCTCCATCGGCATCATCGTGTTCAGCTACACCTCGCAGATCTTCCTGCCCTCGCTGGAGGGGAACATGCAGAAGCCCAGCGAGTTCCACTGCATGATGAACTGGACTCACATCGCCGCCTGCATCCTCAAAGGCCTGTTCGCGCTGGTGGCTTACCTGACGTGGGCCGACGAGACCAAAGAGGTGATCACGGACAACCTGCCGTCGGGCATCAGAGCCGTGGTCAACCTCTTCCTGGTGTCCAAAGCGCTGCTGTCGTATCCGCTGCCGTTCTTCGCTGCCGTGGAGGTCCTGGAGAAGTCTTTCTTCCAAGACGGAGGCCGTGCGTTTTTCCCGGACTGCTACGGGGGCGACGGGCGGCTTAAGTCGTGGGGTCTTTCGCTCCGCTGCGCCCTGGTCGTGTTCACCATGCTCATGGCCATTTACGTGCCCCACTTCGCGCTCCTCATGGGTCTGACGGGCAGTCTGACGGGCGCGGGCCTGTGCTTTCTCCTGCCCAGCCTGTTCCACCTCAAGCTGTTGTGGAGAAAGCTCTTGTGGCATCAGGTGTTCTTCGATGTGGCTATATTCGTAATCGGGGGTATTTGCAGTATTTCCGGGTTCATTCACTCCATCGAGGGCCTCATCGAGGCCTACAAATACAACCTACCGGATTAGTTCGGAACAGGGTAGTTTGGTGATAAGTGTTACAACGTATCCCACATATTGATAACCAAACCAACACCCCCCCTCCCCCACCACACACACACACACACAAGAAAATACCCATTTAACCCAGGTTCATTTATTCAAGTGTCTGCAAATCTGACCTTGATATAGAATACCCCCCCATGCTGTCAGATTGATTAATCACTATTAATAGCATCTAACAAAATTTTGTGTTTATATAGTATTATATATATAGTATATATGTGCACACACACACACATCAATAATATATAAAATACAATAATATTCATACACACATATATCAAATAAACTCAAACTCATGTTAGATGCAATTTGACAGCATTAAAAACATTTAACCCACATTCATCCATTGATTCATTCATTCAAGTGTGCAAATCCCACCTTCACATACAAGAAATAAATCACTTCGCAATCCAATGCCTTGGAGAACAGCGTGCGTTTAAATACACAACCAGAGCAAAACATTTATTTTTGTTGCTGAGCGAGTTAATGGTTTACATGAGAATTTATTTGCGGATCGAGGAAGAAATCATTGCAACATAACCGATATTTAAAAGAAACGCGTGGATCTGAGAGCAAAGATCTGCAATAAACACGAACAAGAGAAAAACCGCGAGAGATAATAATAATCAACGTCATGGCAATAAATACTCACATTAATGAGAAAATTAATTGATGGATTTTCCGAAATTCGATCTGAGGACAAATACAAGTCTGATTTAGTCTATTACAGTTTGCATTTACTAACCAAAACGGAGAAATCGATGATAAAGCTGAATTAAAGTTCTTTAACTATGCATTTTGGACGTGTATTATGATGTCTAGTATTAGAGAAACTCTGAAGAGAAAGAGGCTTTTATTGCTCTCGAAAGAAAACACACAAAGAGACTCGTATTTTTACAAGACATCGGGATAAAAAAGGAAAGAGAGAGAGAGAGTTGCTGATGATGAAGATGAAGAAGAGGAAAATCGCTAAATGTGGATTCCGTTGTATTTCAGATATCAAATGTCGTAATTTAAAACAATTAATAATTGTTCCCCCTCGGTGAGATTTATTTATAGCGTCGTTGGATCGAAATCAAGTCGAATTAAAGGGACTTGCAGAAGATTTTCTTTTCTTTTTCATTTTGTGCAATCCAATGGGTGCTGTGGAAATGTTATAAAACCGTATGTGTTGTGTTTTTGTGGTTTAAAAGATGGAATGTATATCACAAAATCGTTATCATATATCGTGAAAATGAATATATTGGAGAATAAAGAAACGCGTGAAATTATATTGTACAATTGTTTTTTTGGTTTTGTGTGATGTGGAAAAAAAAGAAACACGTGCATATTTTTCCCTTCAAAACAGAATAAATCTACAGATCAATGAATAAGTTGAGTTTTATTATCCGCTCATTTGCATGATTCACAGCCCTTTATTGCATTAAATAATGTTGTTGCTTTTGAATGAGCAAATGCATTTTCAAGAACTCCTTTTTTTGGGGTTATCACTGAATTTATTATTTTAAAATAATCATATGAGATGCATTACGATATTAAGTACTCAACAATTGCGCAAATATAGTATTTATTATCAGGATTACGGTTGGAGCTTGAAAAAAAAGATCTCCAGGTAATAAACGAATTAACATACATATTGTCCTTATTCGGAATATTTTAGTCTTAAAATGCACAGTGTGTGCTTAAATATATATAAAGGTAAATAATAAATGCAACTTGTTATTCGCTGTTGGCAAATGAAATAATTACGTGAAGTCATACAGAAAATGCAGGACAGATTGAGTCTCGCGGCTCTGATTCCTCAGGTAAACACAACATCTGTTTGTCAGCTGCTGAACAATAAATAAATATAATTATTATTATTATATTCAGAGACTCACGCGCGAATCTGACCCAAAAAAAGACAGAAAAGGAAAGAAAAAACGGATCGACGGTGAAAAGTCAGTCTAGAGGCACATTTTGTACACGGAATATTGAGGTTTATCTCGACGCAATAATCCTGCAATGCACCGACATATTGTAGACGGTCACGTGGGGATTTCTCTATCTTAACGCTAGTAGTGAATTATGATAAAACATTGCCCGTGTTGGATTGTGGGAATAGGAGTTCAGCCAAAGGAGCCATTTTCTCCTCACTGGAACACGCGACGCTCGAGACTGTGAGTGACGCGCCATCTGGCGGCCACGTGAGAAACAGGACACGTGACAACATGCTATAAATCACATGCTAAGAGAGAAAAAACATAAACATGCTTGACCTGAAATTAAAGTTAGCTCCTAAATAGCGTTTATCATGATTTGACACAGATTAGAACATGTTTGTTTGATGAATTGAGTGAACATACTGAAAAGAAGTAATTGTGTCTTCATTTACTCACTTATTTTCGTTCCAAACCCGTATGACTTTCTTCAGAAAGTACAATATTTGCTGAATGTCGTGTTTAGGGTTCAAATTTTAAAATAGCCACAATAAAAGCATCAACAGCAGAAATTAAGTGTGTCGTTACTTATTCGCGGAGAAAAATCCCCTTTATGAAAGCGCGCTCAAATTTTACAAACTTCAACCGTCACTAAGAGGCGCGAAGTTTGAATGCGCGAAGGCGCCAAAAAGCACTTCTATAACAGCAAATCACGCGCTCCTTTCTCATTGCTTCCGGCCTCACCCACCACATTTCGGATATTTTCTTCCATTTTTTTAAGTGATCTTTTTCGAGAGATTTTTTGAGATTTGATTTAGTTTCAAATTACTAGATGTACCATAATGTTTAAGTGATAGTTTTGTGTGTGAAAATTTAAACAAAACATTGCCCATTATATGATCCCTCATTCTTTTAAGGGACATTGCTACAAGGGTTTCCTCTGGATCGTGGTTATTTTGAAGACAAAATAAAGTTCCTTGTATTGCATTAATTCATATGGGGGTGAAATTGACCTATAAAGGAAGGATTTATTACTTGCAGTTTCGACCACAAACTACTCAAATTCAGTAAATTGTGTATATATATACACATACAGTCCCAGTTCTAGTGCAAAAAAAGTCCTTCAGTCTTGGACCCCCCTTTTTTTTTTTTTTTGAAGACTTATAAAATTAAAGGTTCAAAACAACCTGAGGAAAGGTTGAGTTCACAAACAGACTACAGTGATATTTGAGAGTAATGATCTTGAAAAATATCAGATCTTTTCAAAATAAGTCACTCAACATGTTAACACTCAAAAGGACTTTATTCCACACACAGACAGAGAGAAAACAATATACATTAAGAGTTCTATACTGGGAAACTTAGTTATAATAAAAGAATTTATGGTTTTCAAGTAACGGGTAAAATTTTACAATGCATCTTTAATTGCATATTTACAAAAATGCATGTAAATTGTCGCACATGAAACGGCACAACATACAAATCCTTAAGTCTGCCCAAGATCAGTGAGACCAATGTCTGTTCGGTGCCAAACATTCCCATCGGAAGAGCGAGTTTCCCGACCGACAGCCGGTCCTCAGTCGTTGGTGGCAGTGCCAGCGCTCTGCTTTTTGGTGGAGTTTTCCAGCACCCACGGGTGAAGCATCACTCCCTGGATGGGGAGCCGCTGCATGGGGTTGTGCTTCAGGAGTCTGTTGATCAGATCCCGACTGCCCTCACTCACATGAGCAGGATAGGAAAACTCAACCTGAGGTGGTGGGGGGAGAGAATGAGAGAGAAGTGCATGATGAATGAGGGAGTGTGTGTGAGTTCAAGAAAACTGAGGCCAGAAGTGACTTCCCTTTTTGCCGTTGAGATTGCTTCACTTACTCTAGAGATCTTGCGGTACGTCTCTTCATGGCTCTTGGTCTCAAAGGGCGGGCGTCCGACCAGGAACTCGTAGCAGAGAACGCCGAGACTCCACAGATCCACCTTCTCATCGTGAGTCTTGCCCTCGATCATCTCCGGAGGAAGATAGTCCAGCGTCCCGCACAGCGTCGACCTCCTGCAACACCAAACATCACAGAGCCTGAGACACGAAACTCACTGACCGACACGGTTCAAAATATTAACTAGTGTCTGAATATTAAAGAGGATTTATGATCATCAATCCTGCATGTTCTGGGTGTCTATGTATGAATGGTTTCATCTTGCTCTCTAAAATGATGTTGTTTTATTAAAATACAGTAATACCTCGGTTTACGAGTTTAATTCGTTCCAAGAGCGAGCTCGTAAAGCAAAATGCTCGTACACCAAAACAAATGTCCCCATAAGAATGCACTAAAAATCAATTAATTCGTTCCCCATGACCACAAATGCCCATTTTAAATATTTTTTTGGTTTTACCCTATTAATTGCAGTTAAAATTGTAACCATTAAGATATCCTATAAATACTAATTCATAATTGACAATTAAACTAAAAAAATACTTGACAATTTACTGTAATGCATGTCAGGTTTGAGCAGCCTGCTTGGAGGAGAGAGAGGAGGGAGGAGAGGGGAGCGGGGAAAGCAAGGATGAAAGCAAATGAGTGAATTTATTATAATAGTGCAGAAAACAAACGAGTGATAATCCAGAGTTAAAGTCGTGGAACATGGGAGCCGCAAACGCACGAATTCGCGGGAGCCTCGAACGAACGAATTTGCGGAAGCCGCGAGAGCACTAGGGGAGCGCGGGGCACAAAGTAACGCGGGGTAAATAGTAACAGCGATTTTTTTAGATAGTTGCAGGGGCATAAATGTGACGTGCTAAAGGGCTTTTCATCACACTGTTTGCACACGTCTTCTGGCCATTTTTCGAGAAATTTCATCGAAGTTTGGATGAGAACCACAGGAAAAACTCTTTTGGCAGCATGTAAATATTTTTTGTTATAGTAGTTGTTTTTCGATTTTCAAAGAATATGTGAAAGATTGTTAGTCTAATCTTATATTGTAATGATTACCATCTTCTTGGCTAAAAGATGGTACCATTTTGAAAGACGTGAAAAACACATAGTGGCTGCTATCCGGTCCTGAAGTAAACAAGACAGCGCGGGGTTAGTTGTAACACTAAGCCGCATCGAACAAGATGCATCAATAATCATATATTTTGCATTGTATTAACCTATTAAAACGTTTTTCATGTCATTACATTGTTCAAAACACAACAAATGTAAAAAATAAAGGAAAAAAGTTATGCTTATGATCATCAAGACGCAACTTTTTTAAACAAATAAAAATACGTGAATGAACTTGCATTGGATAACATGGTGTTACAACTAACCCGCTGTCTGTTAAAACGAGCCCCGCTCACGGGGTAAGAAGTCACATTTTACTCCTTGCGCTTTTGCCGATACTGCAGAGAAACGGCAGGTCCGACGAACATGAAAACAGTGCTCATTTGTAGGAGAGGCTTATATGTTGTTTGTATAAAAATATGGTTTGTCTAACCCTAGTACTTGGTTCATTATTTGGCTAAAACCGTGTATATTTCACTACGTGAACAATAGTGATCACAATTAATGTTTAGAATATGAGGTAAAAACTTCTGTAAATCACATATAAAAATATCACTGTGGTGAAAGATAGAGCCAATGAATGAGTTAAGGGGTTATAAAAGGGGTTGGAACCTCCTGACTGTTATGAGAGGCTGTCATTAGGATATTTCATGTAAAAATGCGCACAAGGATGCAGAGCGTTAGGACTTTTTCCACACAGAACTGCGCATGGGTGAGGGACATTTTCTCGTACACCGATTTTCTCGTATACCAAGTCGCTCGTAAACCGAGGTATTACTGTACTGACCTTCTAACCTTTATACCACAAACTATGCATTTTCAATATTAATTTGGACTCAGCTATATTTAACTAAGCCTCGATCCTAATCTGAAAACATCTCAATGTTTTTCCGTCATTATTAGATTCCCACCACAAGGGTGGAAACTTAAGTTTGCGAAAGATTGTTTGGCTATGAAACTGTAAATGAAGCACGTCTGTTTAGAGCAGGGGTGGGCAAACTTTGTCTGGCGGGCCACATTGGTTTCTAAAATCTGACAAAGGGGCCGGGCCAGAATTAAAGGATAGTGTGTTTGTGTGAACTAATATAAATGAAATGTAAAAACCATTACATGAAAAGATTTGGCCTTTAACAGCCACCAAAACATCAGGGTTCATTGATAAATTGTTTTCCAAATGTATTAATTTAATAACAGTAGATAAACTCCCATTCAGTTCAGTGGGAACAGTGTTGTTGATCTCCTTTTTTTGCAAGAGCATCAAAGTCTGGAGTTAGTTTTGCTGTGGCGATTCTCATGGACAGATCCGAACTCCATCCCTTCACATTTCTGAAACCTTCTTCTTTCGTTAAAGTTCATACCGCCAGAAGCCGTATTATCGAACTGTGTGAATTACAGGATAACACCAGTTGACAACTGGCCAATTGTCTAACAGGCAGTTTTAATAGCATAAGTGCGGCTATTAGAGAAAATGCAAAATCATGACTGAACTCCTGAAGCGAGACAAGCGCCAACATGACGGTTATATTCATGTCCTCATTTTGACTCACGCAACAGAGGTTACGATAGTAACCGGAGACGTTCCCTTTCTATAGCGGTGTTCAATCCCCATAAGAGATGCAGATCAGCTGAAAACACGGGGAATCATTCACCAATCACAGCGAAGAGGCACACAGCTCAACCAATGGCTCCTGATGGGGGCGGTTCAACCAATGAAATCAGTCGCTGAAGTCTACCAAGATTTGCACACCAGAAAGCCTGAGGAATAGGTGTCGGCTAGTTAACTCGGCTTTGAAGACGTTCATGACGCTGAATATCTGTTCACATTCATAGATTGAACCAAATAACGTCAGCATCTTCTGTGCAGAGTCTGAGTCTGTACATTTGCCGTCAGAGCCGTAGCCGTCCGAATTATTTGGAGACTGTTTGCTAGCGTAGTTGGCATGTTTTAAGGCAAAATGACGGCTGATGTTGTATTCTTTAAAAGATTCTTGAGTTCAAGAGTTTCTTGGCATATCAGATATACAGCCCTTAATCGGACGTCAGCGAAAAACATACGAACTGTATACTTTACTTCAGTCCGCTCATTTTTACTGAAGAGCTCAAAGTGCAAAACATCACACTCAAAGAAAGCTCACTGTCTTTGGAGTGCGCCATCTGTTGGGCAAACATTGACATTACAGGGGAAAGTCAAAAAAAGGAGGTTTAATTATAATAAAATGTAAATTAATAATGTAACTTCTACAAGTTCGGCGGGCCAGATTAAAAAGCCCAACGGGCCGCATATGGCCCGCAGTTTGCCCACCCCTGATTTAGAGTGATGTTGAACACATGCATCCCACTGGAGGACAGAGCTATCCCAGAATCCCACGGCTCACCGGGAGGACGGCGTGTGCACAGACCATCCGAAGTCTGCGATCTTCAGCTCTCCGTTGGATCCCAGCAGCAGATTCTCAGGCTTGATGTCCCTGTGGATCACGTTCTTCGAGTGGCAGTAACTCAGAGCGTCTGCGAGCTCCAGTATATACTGCGCACACACACACACACACACACGTTACAGGACGTCAGAGCTCCAGTATATACTGCACACACACACACACACACACACACACACGTTACAGGACGTCAGAGCTCCAGTATATACTGCACACACACACACACACACGTTACAGGACGTCAGAGCTCCAGTATATACTGCGCACACACACACACACACACACGTTACAGGACGTCAGAGCTCCAGTATATACTGCGCACACACACACACACACACACACACACACACACACACACACACACACACACACACACACACACACACACACGTTACAGGACGTCAGAGCTCCAGTATATACTGCGCACACACACACACACACACACACACGTTACAGGACGTCAGAGCTCCAGTATATACTGCGCACACACACACACACACTTACAGTGGCGCTCCGCTGGTCGTCGAAGCTCCCGCAGCGCTGCAGTTCTCCGTACAGCTCTCCCTTCGGAGCAAACTCCAGGATCAGATACACGCGGGCCGTGTCGTGGAAGTAACCGTAGAGACGCAGGATATTGGGATGCCTGAAAGAGACAGATGGAGTCAAGCTAACGACCGGAAACTGAAGGAACACACACACACACACACACACGGCTCGTGAGCTGCTTAAATGACCAAGTCAAAATGATCAACCCACCGTATTTTCCGCACTATAAGGCGCACCTAAAAGACTTCAATTCTCAAATCGGCCGCGCGCCTTATAATCAGAATATAATCCATTAGTTCCAAAATCTATAAAATTGTGCCTTTGGAAAGCGCTCAGCTTGATTGACTGTCGGATCATTTCCCGCTGACACTGGGATGTAAAGCCTACAGAACTCTGGCAGTGATAAACCATCATCACGTATATGCGCTTTCCTCTGGCGTGTTTGCTGCTGAGAGACTGAACTCAAATCTGACTTCCTGTCGTGTGCATTCATTCATTCCTGGAGCATACTCCCTAATCAAATGATATTTGCACACTGCAAACACCCAGAATGTGCGGAAGTGGAGTACAGTAATACCTCGGTTTACGAGTTTAATTCGTTCCAAGAGCTCGTAAACCAAAATGCTCGTAGACCAAAACAATTTCCCCCATAAGAACGCACTAAAAATCACTTGATTCGTTCCATACGACCATAAATGCCCATTTTATATATATTTTTAGTTTTAACCTATTAATTACATTCAAATCATAACCATTAAGATCTCATATAAATACTAATTAAGTATTTTTAGAGTTTAACTGTCATTATTAACTATTTACTGTAACATGCACTTCACCTCTTCACTGCTGGATGATCGAGACAAGAGGGGAGGGGGGGTGTTACTGCTTATATATTTCACTACATTGTAGCGTTGCTTCTTTTAATAACCAGACAGGTTCCTTCTCATTCAGAGATTTTATTGAGAACTATTGGATTGCGGTTCTGGCTTCTGTACATAACAGAAGAATCAAAACTATCTCTGCTTACGAGCTCTCTCTCAAATCCCTCAGAACTCCACTCTCTCTAGCGCCGACTGAAACCCCGCCCTCTTAAAGTGACAAGACTGTTAACTTAACACTTATTTACACATCAGATTATCTAGTTCCTTCAACATTTGTAACGATATTACAACGTGAAGAATAGCGATCACAATTAATGCAACAACACGAGGTAAAACCGCTGTAAATCACTTATGTATATGATCTGTACAGAGTTATAACTGTTATAGTATGCTGTTCATTGACAGTGTATGGCCCTTTAAGAACGTCATTGGGTGCGTTGTACTGAGAACAAACGTGAGTCTCATTAGTATGCAATGTGTGGTGTTGGTAACATGCTCCATTAATAAAGTTTCATCATACTCACATGTAATCATATTCACAACAACTTATAAAATAATGCACTGTGGTGAATGATGCACCCATACTGAGAGACACTGAGAGAATGAACGAGTTAAGGGGTGATAAAGGGATCTTCGACGCAAAACTGCACATGGGTGAGGGAAATTTTTGCTCGTACACCGATTTGCTCGTATACCAAGTCGCTCGTAAACCAAGGTATTACTGTACACTTAATGCACAGAAAATAAGTTTATAAAGGACGTCAGATGGATTGAAACTGTGAGGATGAGAGATAAAGACACCAGCAGAACTGTTGATTTCACTGCATGAAGATCAGAAAAAAAAGGTTACACTCTCCTCTGTACTTAAGCATAAATTATATTAAATATTATATTTAATTATTTTTTCACATGATGGGTGGGTGTTTGCTGTGTGGAAAGAAATAATGATTGATAAGCGAATATGCTCAAGGAAGCTTGTATTAATGAATGGGGGGGGGTTTATGAACGGTTACACAGTTCCCAGAGCATTGGAACGTGAGCAGAAGCAACTTCCAGTCGCCATGTTCTAGGGCGAAGTCAAGATCTTGAAGAGTTCCTACCATGAAACGCCGAAACAGGTCGTAATCAAACCATAGGGCAAGAAAGTACAAAGATGGGTTAGAGAAAGTAGTACGCGAAAGATACGAGGCTAAGCTAAGCCTAATCAGGGCATTGATCCGTACGAAACTGGCGAGTAACGTCCAGTGCCTCCCGCACATTACCAATATAGCCATTTAAATTTAGTAAACACGAAAAGTGCTTACGCTTTAGAGCAGGGGTGGGCAAACTACGGCCCGCGGGCCATAAACTTTTGGGCTTTTTAATCCAGCCCGCCCAACCAGGTTATATTAATTACATCTTTTATTATAATTAACCCCCTTTCATTTGACCTTTCCCTGTACTGTCAGTGTTTCCCCAGGTGACGCACTTCAAAGACATTAAGCTTTGATTGAGTGTGACGCGTTACTCTACTTCACTTTCAGTAAAACTGAGCGGACCGAAGAAAAGACGACGGAGTACCGAGTGTTTAATAAAGAGTGGTCAGCTAAATATCTTTTCGCTGATCTCCGATTACGGCTGTATATCTGATATGCCAAGAAACCGTAGCGGTTTTTAAAGAACAGAACACCAGCCGTCATTTTGCCACAAAACATGCCAACTACTCTAGCAAACAGTCTCCAAAAAATAAAAAATAAATAAATAAAAAACAGCTACGGGTCTGACAGCAAATGTACAGACTCTGCACAGAAGATGCTGACGTTATTTGCCTCAATCCATGTGTGTGAACAGATATTCAGCATCATGAACGTCTTCAAAGCCCGTCGCAGAGCCGAGTTCACCAGCCGACACCTATCGTGATCTCTGTGGCCGGGGAGACCGAAACAAGACTTAGAATTAACAGTCGCGTTACACTAGCTGTGCAGTGTTCAGTCATCATTTTGATAACGCAATTGCCGCACTTATACTATTTAAACCATCTGTCAGCCAGAGCGACATCACACGGCAACTGACCAGCTGTCAACAGGAGTTATCCTATTGGGTTTCAGGAATGATGTGAAGGAGTTCGGATCCGTCGTGAGAATCACCACCACAAAACTAACTCCAAACTTTGATGCTCTTGCAAAAAAGGAGATCAACACTGATATTGAACTGTTGAGGGGGTCAAAGCTCAGCAAAACACATCCTCACCGCAAAAGCTACAGCGCCGCAGCCACTCAACTTCGCAACACAAATTTGAAATATAATTTCCTCGGGCGGGTCGATAACATTTGATCCACGGACCGGAACCATTTCATTTAGCCATATTTCTTTCTTATAAAGAGGTTGTTAAGTAGAGATATGCATGCATTTCATTTAAAATGCTTAAAATAACAGAAGTTCACTGGAATTTTCTCTGCAATTAAGCCGACACGCATGAATGACACCATTAAACGCCCCGAAACGGGCATCGTTGAAGCAGCCCGTGCGGATCATAATATTTTTTATTGATTGTAAAATAATAAAGTGTCTAGATAGTCAATATATTGTGGTGTTGTTTTGTCATTTTTTACTAATATAAACGTGGATGCATATGAATCAGTGTTTAATACCCAAGAAGAGTTACGTGTATAAGAACTGAAGTTCACAAGCACTTTAAGACTCAAAACAACGATAAACCGACCACAACTTACGACCGTTTCATTCACTGTACGAAATCTCCCATAAACATTCTGATAGCACTACTGTTAATAATGACACTAATCAATACAGCACTTGATAAAAGCAGCTTGTACGATGTGATTTGAGCAGTTGTGAAGCTTCGACGGTGGTTCTGCTAAACATGTCTGTTGTCGCTCTTCACTAAACGTCTTTGTTTGCTCTCGTTCACATGTTCTCACAGCAGGTTTAGTGTAAAAACTGCGTTTCACGGAATCGTCTGTACGGTTTGTACGATCTTTAACCCCGCAGGTATGAACCATTGTGCGACTGCAGATTGTGTAGCAGAGTGGCTGATGGTGTACAGTGACGTCATGTGGGATCCATGCCCACGACTCGCATCATCTTTGCCATCCACGTATTGGGCAGCCGTGACATAAAGCTTTAAAAGATGAACGTGAATCTCCCGACAGATCCCGGGAAACACACCTGAGATGCGACTGGATCTCCACCTCCCGCCGCAGCTGGTGCTCCACGCCGGCCTTCTCCAGCTGCTTCTTGAACAGAACCTTCAGCGCCAGGATGAACTTGGTCTGCCGTTCCCGGGCCAGATACACACTCCCAAACTTCCCCTTTCCCAGAGCCCGGCCGATGTCGAAGTTCTCCAAACTCCACGCTTTCCTGAGGAGCAGAACACACAGAAACACTCCTCGTTAACATCAGAATGACAGTTGTGAAAAAAAACATTGACATTCTAATCAGTTCTTGCTTTCCCTGGGAATCGAACCCATGACCTTGATGTTGCAAGCGCTGCTCTCTACGGTTAAGACACACAGGAAAGCAATGCATTATAAATAACTTACTTCGCCGTATTGGATGTGCCGTGGGAAGGAGTTTCTGTAAAAGAGCAGAAAGAGTGATTTAAATGTTCTGCATGCTGTGAGGAAATAAAGGTGATGCGTCCGCGCTTACGGTGAGGTTTGCCGTGTTCGGCGGTGTTATTGGGCTCGACGGCAAGAACCGGCGTCCGCAGAAGGTCTGGATGGACGTTCTGGTCTCCGGGACACGAGCTTTTCACAGGAAGAGAGACTTTAGGCTTCGGCTGACCCGCAGGACGCTGCACACGCTGAGGCTTGGGTGCTGGCGCGAGAACACGCGTGTGCGGGGCCGACACGGGCTTCTGAGTCACCGGCACACGCTTGGGGCCGCCGGCGGAACCCTGCAGAACCAGAAGAACATCAGCAGAACGTTACAATGTTTCACTCCTCAAGCGTCACGTGACCAGAGAACTCTCAAAAGTAACATTCACATTTCAGATTGTTACAATGTAACTCTTGACGTTTAAACGGGAAAATAAAAACTTTGATTGCAGTTTAATTACAAAAAAAATATAAGTATTCAGACCTCTGCTATTATAAAAACACATTTAATAGTGATTCCATAAGAGACGCAATAAAAACAGAAGACGCTGGACGATAATATTTGCTCATATGTGCATTAATGAGAGCTTTTATCC
>JAWRVZ010000551.1:27500-30000 GCA_037043235.1 Rhodeus uyekii
AGTAAAACAGTGCAATATTATATCAGTGTAAAACAGCTGTTTTCTATGTGAATATATAGTAAAGTGTGATTTATTCCTGTGATTAAAGCTGAATTTATTAGATGATAAATACAGTAAAACAGTGTAATATTATATCAGTGTAAAACAGCTGTTTTCTATGTGAATATATAGTAAAGTGTCATTTATTCCTGTGATTAAAGCTGAATTTATTAGATGATAAATACAGTAAAACAGTGTAATATTATATCAGTGTAAAACAGCTGTTTTCTATGTGAATATATAGTAAAGTGTGATTTATTCCTGTGATTAAAGCTGAATTTATTAGATGATAAATACAGTAAAACAGTGCAATATTATATCAGTGTAAAACAGCTGTTTTCTATGTGAATATATAGTAAAGTGTGATTTATTCCTGTGATTAAAGCTGAATTTATTAGATGATAAATACAGTAAAACAGTGTAATATTATATCAGTGTAAAACAGCTGTTTTCTATGTGAATATATAGTAAAGTGTGATTTATTCCTGTGATTAAAGCTGAATTTATTAGATGATAAATACAGTAAAACAGTGCAATATTATATCAGTGTAAAACAGCTGTTTTCTATGTGAATATATAGTAAAGTGTCATTTATTCCTGTGATTAAAGCTGAATTTATTAGATGATAAATACAGTAAAACAGTGTAATATTATATCAGTGTAAAACAGCTGTTTTCTATGTGAATATATAGTAAAGTATCATTTATTCCTGTGATTAAAGCTGAATTTATTAGATGATACAGTAAAACAGTGTAATATTATATCAGTGTAAAACAGCTGTTTTCTATGTGAATATATAGTAAAGTGTCATTTATTCCTGTGATTATCAGTGTTGAAATCAGTTACTGTGATACATTTTATTTCAAACGTTTGTGGTCAGTAAGAAAATAACTTTTATTCATCACTGAAGCATTAAAGTAACATTTATAAAGTTACAAAAGATTCTATTTCTGTAAATGCTGCTCTTTTGAACTTTCTGTTCATCAAATAATCCTGAGAAACAAAATGTATCACAGAAATATGAACAGATTTCAACACTGATAATAATCAAATGTTTGTTGAGCAGAAGAAACTGTTTCAGAAACATTAAACACCAGTAAAGCATCTGAAAACAGACCGACTCGAGCTCTAGGAATAAAGCTGGGAGGTTTCGGCCACGCAACCTTGAGCAGAACGATTGCAACAGGTCAAAGGTCACAGGCGCTGCTTCAGAAACACGACACCAGTACGACATGTGCTGAAGCGGCCCGATATAACCTTCAGTGCGGTCAGCAGTCCTGCTCGCTCCGAGGCTATCTGGGATTTATGGATTCAGTGAGAGGAGCGGAGAGAAGGAGAGGAGGAGCGTACCGATCGGACGATGGAGGGCAGACCCCACTCCGTGCTGAGCAGCCGTTTGCTGTGCAGGCGTCCCTGCGGATCCACGCTCCGGTGCAACACGTCCACGCCGAACACGCTCGGGTTCATGGGGTTCGGGTACTTCTGCATGGCCGCTTTGGTCACGGTTTCCCACGGATGGCTGGAGACACAAACACAACTTTACATGAACACACAACACACTTCACACGCGCCGGATCATCAGGAAGATCAACTTCCGCTTTACCAGCAAACACTTACAGACGCTCAGATTATGATCAGGACAAACAAGGACATTCAAAACACAATCAGATGATCTGAAATCCGCTTATATTCACCTGGTTTTGCATTTCTGCTTTTATTCAAAGCGACTTGCATTCAAGAAACACATTGACATTCTAATCAGTTCTTGCTTTCCCTGGGAATCGAACCCATGACCTTGATGTTGCAAGCGCTGCTCTCTTTCTGTTCTACGTAGAGCATGTTATGATTATAACACATGTCTTCAGACGCTCGAGTTCCAGCACTCGTCATTAATCTCAGTTGTTGTTGGTTTGTTTGTGTTAATAGGGAAGCGTTTCCATGCCGCTCAGAACACAACGTAACCAAGTCGAGCTTCACATAATATCTGTGTGATGTAACGTTACAAAACTCGCCCTGAAAGGGAAGCTGCACTCGTCTTTTCTCCTCTATCGTTCTGCATACGGAGGAATCGCTTCTCAAACAAGAACAAATGTGGGCGGGGCTTGACTGTGATTGGACGGTTGTGGTTTGCTATTGGTGGATCATGTGATTGACAGGTTGTTGCCTCATCATCAACATTATTTAAAAAATCATGATGGAAGTATGAAAGTTTAACTTTACTGCATGTGCTGTAATGTATTTTATATATTGTGTATATATCTGTCCAAACATCACTTCTACATCAAACCAGACGCCGAGCACAAAACCTCAGAACTCTGAGCGTTTTGTCAAGATTAGAAAAGGTTTTCTTTGTAAAAGTACTTTGAATATGTGTTTTAATATGAAACCTGACTCCGCCCACTAGGGGGAGGAGCCTCTGAGAGCACCGTGTCCATGGTAACGCGACAACCCATTTCAAAAC
>JAWRVZ010000551.1:35000-40000 GCA_037043235.1 Rhodeus uyekii
CACACACACACATCCTCTCTCTCTCTCTCTCTCACACACACACACACACACATCCTCTCTCTCTCTCTCTCTCACACACACACACACACACACACACACACACATCCTCTCTCTCTCTCTCTCTCACACACACACACACACACATCCTCTCTCTCTCTCTCTCTCACACACACACACACACACATCCTCTCTCTCTCTCTCTCTCACACACACACACACACTGTCTGGTCTGCAGTCATCTGGCCTGAATGAAGTGTCGACAGTAAGAATGGTGATGAGGCCTGAGTGAAGCTGACAGAACAAACGTTCCCGCCGCCGGAGAAACCGTTCATTATGGGCTGGAAATTCCATTCCTCTGATGTTTTCACATCACTCTTAAATATAAAGCATTTTATCAGCAACAGCGAATCTTTCAGTGGCAGAAATGCTTCATGCCATCACAGAAGGAATTTCAATAATGTTCAAATCCGTATGAAAAAAAGAATTGCTTCAAAGAGACATAACATTTATACAGTAATAATAAAATAAAACTAACCATACATTTCATGCAAACGCTTCACATATTGTATTTCCTGTAAATCACTTAAGTCACTTTATCTATTATATTGTAAAAATAGATTTATGATTATAGAATAAAATAGAATGGAATGAAATAGAATAATATAAAATTGAATTGAATAAAATGGAATGATATAATATAATACAACGGAATTGAATAGAATAGAATAAAATGGAATGCAATGCAATGCAATAGAACAAAACCTGAATAGAATAGAATAAAATAAAATAAAATACAATACAATACAATAGAATGAAATAGAATAGAACAGAATAAAATGGAATGGAAGTGGAAAAGAATAGAACATAATAGAAAATAATGGAATTAAATATTATAATATAATTGTAACGAGGACTCAGGCGGGTTAGGATCCATCTGCAGTTTAAGTTAAGCAGTATCAGGGTACAAACAGGCTGAGGTCGAATCACCAGGCAGAACAGCAATGTCAAGGGCAAGGCAGAGAGAATGGTCATAACAGGCAGGAGGTCAGGATAGGCAGCAAACAATCAGAGTCCAGAATCCAGGTAAACAATAAACAATGGGCAGGCAGCAAGGATCAAACACGGAGAACAAAGCAGAGTCAGAACACAGGCAGGAATAACACAGGGGTAAATACCGCTCAGACATTTAGCCAGGGCAAACAAGACTTCACATTGATCTGTTGGATGGCCAGGGTTAAATAGTCTGTGGGAATGAGGAACAGGTGTGGGGTGATCAGTCCAGGAAGGTGGGTGTATGGGAATTGTAGTCCAAGTGAGTTAGAACTCTGGAGAGTGCGACCTCCGGTGGTCGCTGGTGGAAACCTCATTGGCATCTGTGACAATAATATAATATAATATAATATAATATAATATAATATAATATAATATAATATAATATAATATAATATAATATAATATAATATAATATAATATAATATAATATAATATAATACAATATAATATAATATAATATAATATAATATAATATAATATAATATAATATAATATAATACAATATAATACAATGGAAGGGAAGGGAATAGAATAGAATAGAATGAAATATAATCGAAAATAATGGAATGAAATAATATAATATAATATAATATAATATAATATAATATAATATAATATAATATAATATAATATAATATAATATAATATAATATAATATAATATAATATAATATAATATAATATAATATAATATAATATAATATAATATAATACAATGGAAGGGAAGGGAATAGAATAGAATAGAATAGAATAGAATAGAATGAAATATAATCGAAAATAATGGAATGATATAATATAATATAATATAATATAATATAATATAATATAATATAATATAATATAATATAATATAATATAATATAATATAATATAATATAATATAATATAATATAATATAATATAATATAATATAATATAATATAATAAAATGGAAGGGAATAGAATAGAATAGAATAGAATAGAATAGAATAGAATAGAATAGAATAGAATAGAATAGAATAGAACAGAATAGATAAAGTGTAACTCCTGTTTGTTTAGACTTCTCAAGGTTGAATAAAATGACTTTATACGTCGTTTCCGGACAGAGTGTGTTGTTTTGTTTGTGTGTGCGGCTGCATCATCCACATGAGACAGAGTGTAATTATCATCCCGCATGATTGCAGGAATTAACACCCACACGCTAATTAAGCAGCGGGAGCATCAGATGTTCTCCATGGCAACGGCTTGTGCTGATTGAGATTCAGCAGCATCTTAAATATCACAATAACATAAAAAAATAAGAAGGTCCACAACAGAGAGAAACGAACAGGAAACATTCTCAGAACGTTCTGGAAAGATTATCTTAATGTTGCAAACAAACTTTCTTCCAGAAACGTATATACAACATATTTTTGTAATCTAGGAACGACATAGATCCACCGTTACGACCTTTGAGGGATGGAGGGGTGGTGGCTTGGGTGTGTGTGTGTGTGTGTGTGTGTGTGAGTCTCTGATGTTTGATTCCTCTCTGTTCTTTCATCCTCATCATCCTCTGTGACCTGAGAGTCCTTTACCTGATCACGTCACTCCAGTTTGATCCTGATGACTCAAGCCCACACACCGACGTCATGCACACACACAAACACACTCACATACTCACAGATACACTCACACTCACATACACACACTCAAACCCACACACCGACGTCATGCACACACACAAACACACTCACACACTCACAGATACACACTCACACACACATACTCACAGATACACTCACACGCACACACACACAAACACACACACCGACGTCATGCACACACACTCACATTCACACACACACACACACACACACAAACACACACACACACTCAAAGACACACACACACACACACATTCTAAACAAAACAAGCATCCTAACTTCACAGACACTCACACTTTGAGTTTGCGCATGTTTTTGCGAGAGTGTTTTTGTGTGTATGTGTGAGAGAAAGAGTGAGTGTGTTTGTGAGTGTCTGTGCGAGTGTGTGTGTCTGCGAGTGTTTATGTGTTTGCGAGTGTGTGTGTGTGTGTGTGTGTGTGTGTGTGTGTGAGTGTGTGTGTGTCCTCGTCAGACTCTGCGTGACATAATCTGTCTGAGTTGTTTGGAAATGATGATTCTTTCGCCTGGACAATCACATGATATTAGAAAGCAAAACTCTGTTGAGCAACAGTTTCCTCTCTGTCTTCAGTGTTTTATCTGGAAATAGAGCAGCAGTTTGTCTGGAGATTAACACGCATTTCTGCTGTATCTCATTTATCAATATTTTACTCTTCGTTGAATCTGCAGCAGATGCTGAATGACGCACACATATACAGTTTGTGCACAACGGAACGTCACAGTTACTGAACTGAATTAATACTGAACTGACTCCACACTGAACTGACTCCACACCGAACTGACTCAACACTGAACTGACTCAACACTGAACTGGCTTAACACTGAACTGACTCAACACTGAACTGACTCAGCACTGAACTGACTCAAACTGAACTGACTCCACACTGAACTGACTCCACACTGAACTGACTCCACACTGAACTGACTCAACACTGAACTGACTCAACACTGAACTGGCTTAACACTGAACTGACTCAACACTGAACTGACTCAGCACTGAACTGACTCAAACTGAACAGACTCCACACTGAACTGACTCAACACTGAACTGACTTAACACTGAACTGGCTTAACACTGAACTGACTCAACACTGAACTGACTCAGCACTGAACTGACTCCACACTGAACTGACTTCACACTGAACTGACTTAACACTGAACTGACTCAACACTGAACTGACTCAACACTGAACTGACTTAACACTGAACTGACTCAACACTGAACTGACTCAAACTGAACTGACTCCACACTGAACTGACTCCACACTGAACTGACTCCACACTGAACTGACTCAACACTGAACTGACTCAACACTGAACTGGCTTAACACTGAACTGACTCAACACTGAACTGACTCAACACTGAACTGACTCCACACTGAACTGACTCAACACTGAACTGACTCCACACTGAACTTACTCAACACTGAACTGACTCCACACTTAACTTACTCAACACTGAACTGACTTAACACTGAACTGACTTAACACTGAATTGACTTAACACTGAATTGACTCCACACTGAACTGACTTAACACTGAACTGACTCAAACTGAACAGACTCCACACTGAACTGACTCCACACTGAACTGACTCAACACTGAACTGACTCAACACTGAACTGGCTTAACACTGAACTGACTCAACACTGAACTGACTCAGCACTGAACTGACTCCACACTGAACTGACTTCACACTGAACTGACTTAACACTGAACTGACTCCACACTGAACTGACTCAACACTGAACTGACTTAACACTGAACTGACTCAACACTGAACTGACTCAGCACTGAACTGACTCAACACTGAACTGAATCCACACTGAACTGACTCCACACTGAACTTATTCCACACTGAACTGACTCAACACTGAACTGACTCCACACTGAACTGACTTAACACTGAACTGACTCAACACTGAACTGACTCAGCACTGAACTGACTCAACACTGAACTGAATCCACATTGAACTGACTCCAGACTGAACTTATTCCACACTGAACAGACTCAACACTGAACTGAATCCACACTGAACTGACTCAAGACTGAACTGACTCAACACTGAACTGACTCCACACTTAACTTACTCAACACTGAACTGACTTAACACTGAACTGACTCAACACTGAACTGACTCAGCACTGAACTGACTCAACACTGAACTGAATCCACATTGAACTGACTCCACACTGAACTTATTCCACACTGAACTGACTCAACACTGAACTGAATCCACACTGAACTGACTCAACACTGAACTGACTCAGCACTGAACTTACTTAACACTGAACTGACTCAAGACTG
>JAWRVZ010000551.1:45000-50000 GCA_037043235.1 Rhodeus uyekii
TTTTACTAAAGAAGTTGAATTGTGGAGGAGAGAAAAACTGAATCTACAAACAACAGTTGAACCAAAAGATAGCATTTCGAACATCTCTAGTGTTTCTTTAAGGTCTACATCATCTAAAGCATCTTCTGCTGCTAAAATAGCTGCTGCTGAGAAAGCCGCTTTAGAGGCACGAGCTAAAACTCTGCCAGATATACAAGCTTTACAGATGCAAGAAGCCATTATAAAATCAAAGATTGAAACAGCAGAACTGCAAACACAAATAGCTGCAGCAGATGCAAAGTTCAAAGTACTGAATGAAAAGGCTGAAATTAACTCTGTAACTCAAGGTGATGCTATGAATGAGTATTATGAAGCAAATAAGGAAGAGAATGTTGATCCTACTTTTACGGATACTTCTGTACTAGAATTCGCTCCTGTTTTTGCATTACCAAAGACTCCACTGCAGAGAGTAGTTAGTCACGCGCAAACTAACACTCAAGCAGCCACAACATCAAGTCCACAGTTACAGGCCAGTAACAACTCTCAACAGGGCCTAAGCTTAATCGTTCAAAGGCAAAAGGAAATTAGTGATCTTATGATTATGCAACAAAATCTTTCTCTCTTGCCTAAAAGAGAAGTTCCAGTCTTTGATGGGGATCTACTGTCCTACCAATCCTTCATTCATGCTTTTAAGTACCTGATCGAGGACAAGACTAGCAGCAGTCAGGATAGGCTTTACTTTCTTGAACAGTTTACTTCTGGTCAGGCAAAAAATCTTGTTCGCAGTTGCCTGCACATGGAACCTCGCAGAGGATATGCTGAAGCTCATCAACTTCTAAAGAAACATTTCGGTAACGAAATAAAGATTGCAAATGCTTACATCGAGAAAGCACTGAACTGGACAGCCATTAAAGCTGACGACGGAAAATCACTTCATGCCTACGCACTTTACCTAAGGGAATGTTGCAACGTCATGCAAGATCTAGAGTACATGGATGAATTGAATGTGGCATCAAATTTGAAATTGATTGTTGCCAAACTCCCATACAAGCTCCGCGAAAGGTGGCGAAATGCATCTTTTGAGTCATTCCAAAGATCAAACACTCGTATTAGATTTAAACATCTTGTAGAATTCCTGCAAACTCAGTCAGAGATTTTACTCCATCCAGTCTTTGGAGATATCAAAGATCCAACGCCTGCCAAAGGTGCAGTTTCAAAACCTAGAGCAACCAGCTTGAGGGCACCTAAAAGGGGCAGCAGCTTTGTTACTACAGTGACGAGAGCTGATGAGCAGACCAGTGTACCATCCAAAGTGTTCCAGCAAGAAAACACCCATGTTGCTGTTTTGAACTCTTGTAGTTTCTGCAAAGGTAAACATGCGTTAAATGACTGCATGACATTGATATCAGAGTCACAAGAACAAAGAGTTGGCTATTTAAGAAAGAACGGTCACTGTTTCGGATGCTTAAAAAAGGGTCATATGAGCAAAGATTGCAATAAGAGGATGACTTGCCAGATATGCCAAAGAAAACATCCTACACTGCTCCATATGAACAATGGAAAATCTACTGTTTTAAATCTGTCAAATTCGAACCTCAAAGAACCAAAAGAAACGCCTGTCAACAGTGCACTTGTATCAACTGATCATGTGACAGGGGCCAGCAGGGAATGTGCATTAGCAATCGTGCCAGTTCAAGTTAAAGTTGCCAAGGGGAGTAAGACCATAAGAACCTATGCCTTTCTTGATCCTGGCAGCTCTGCAACATTCTGCACTGAAAATCTTATGAGCCAGTTGAATGCCAAAGGACGTAGAACTGAGATACTTCTGCGAACAATGGGGCAGGAAAGACCCGTAAAGAGCTTTGAACTCACAGGACTAGAAGTAGGCAGTTTAGATGGTAGTGTATACATAGATCTGCCAAAAGTATATACGCAAGATAAGATTCCGGTGTCAAAAGAGAACCTACTTTCCCACTATGATCTTGAAAAATGGCCTTATCTCAAAGAAGTTGAACTAAAAAGAATCAATGCTGACATTGAAATCTTAATTGGCGTTAATGTTCCAAAGGCAATTGAACCATGGCAGATAATAAACAGTCAAGGAAATGGACCATATGCTGTTAGGACTGTACTTGGGTGGGTGGTTAACGGCCCACTCCAATCTTGTCCCCCTATGGACGAAACTGGACTAATGTCAGTCACGGTCAATCGTGTCTCTATGGAGAATATAAAAGACTTGCTTATCCAGCAATATAATCACGACTTTCCTGAAAAGGATTATGAGGAGAAAAGTGAAATGTCTGTTGAAGACAAGCTATTTATGAACATCGCAACAACTTCAGTGGAACTGAAGAATGGACATTACTACTTGCCTCTACCTTTTCGTAATAAAAATGTAACCTTGCCTAACAACTATGATGGAACAGCCCAACGCACACTAAACCTCGCAAAGCGATTCAAGAAGGATCCTGCTTATGCAAATGAGTACAAAATGTTTATGGAGGATGTGATGAGAAAGGGATATGCAGAAAAGGTGCCATCAGATCAACTACAAGGAAAGGATGGATGTGTATGGTATATACCACATCATGGTGTGTACCACAAGAAAAAAGGAAAACTCAGAGTTGTTTTTGATTGCTCATCTTCATATAAAGGTATGTCTCTGAACTCCGAACTTCTCCAAGGTCCTGACCTGACCAACCCACTTCTCGGTGTTCTGCTTAGATTTAGATCGGAAAGAATTTCAATGATGGCAGACATTGAAGCAATGTACTATCAAGTGCGAGTTCAAGATCATCATCGTGACTTTCTTCGATTCTTGTGGCCACCACAAGGGGACGTTAACCAGCCACTAGAAGTTTACAGAATGAATGTTCATCTTTTTGGCGCAGTATCATCTCCAAGCATTGCCAACTTTGCCTTAAAGCAAACAGGAATTGATCACTCTGAAACGCTCAGCTCACAAGTAATTGACACAATCAAGCATAGCTTCTATGTTGACGACTGTCTCAAGTCTGTGGCCACAGAGAAAGAAGCAATCAAGCTCATTAAAGACCTGAGGGAAGCTTGCGCACTAGGAGGATTTACTTTGAGTAAATGGGTGAGTAACAGCTGTGAAGTCCTGGAGACCATTCCAGAAATCTATAGAGCCCCGCTTGTGAAACACCTTGACCTGGATAGAGAAAAACCTCCTCTTGAGAGGGCACTTGGAATCCAGTGGAATATCCAAAAGGATGTCTTTACTTTTCGGGTAGCTGCTAAGAACCGAACTCCCACAAGACGAACCATCCTCTCTATCGTCAGTTCCATCTATGACCCACTTGGTTTCCTCGCTCCCTTTGTTCTCAAAGCTAAGCAACTCCTCCAAAGGCTGTGCCAAGAGAAGTACGGATGGGATGAAGTGATCCCAAATGAAATGATGAGACCATGGCAAAGGTGGCTCACAGAGCTAGACCAGCTGAGCAGATTTGAGGTGGACAGGTGCATAAAGCCTGAGAACTTTGGTGTTGTAAAGACTGCTGAATTACATCACTTCTGTGACGCAAGTGAGTTAGGATATGGGACGGTAAGTTATCTCAAACTTACAGACAGTCTCAACAGGGTTTATATTGCATTTGTACTAGGAAAGGCCAGAGTAGTCCCACTAAAACGGATGACGGTTCCTAGACTTGAGCTTGCAGCCGCAACACTCGCTGTAAAAGTGGACAGAATGTTGCAAAAAGAACTTCAAATGGAACTGGAAGGATCTAACTTTTGGACAGACAGTACAGTAGTACTGAAGTACATTCATAACCAAACAAAACGATTTCATACATATGTTGCCAACAGAATTGCTGTGATACATAACCTTTCCCAAGTACATCAGTGGAGGTATGTACGATCTGAAGACAACCCGGCAGATGACACCTCACGTGGGCTACGAATTGAATCTCTTCTGAATTCCACGAGATGGCTGAACGGTCCTCACTTCTTGTCAAAGGAGAAATCTGAATGGCCTGAAGCTCCAGAAGATCTTAGTTACATCTCATCAAGTGATGTAGAGGTAAAAAGGGAGATCACTATAAATTGTTTGAACCTACAAAACAATGCAACTACCAGAATAATTGATTATTATTCTTCATGGAGGAAATTGCTGAGAGCTGTTGCATGGTGGCTAAGGCTCAAAAGACTCTTGATGCTCCGAAATCAGAAAGACAAAGGTCTTAGTATAGATTCCAAATGGGAAATTAAGCAACAAGGCTTAACTGTGGAGAATTTAGACGAAGCAGAGAAGTCAATCATTCGCTTTGAACAACAGCGCTACTTTGACTCCGAGATAACACTCCTGAGAAAAGGTCTACCTATCAAATCCGACAGCTCCATTCACAAACTGGACCCAATTATTGATGATGGCATCCTGAGGATTGGAGGCAGGCTAAGTAAAGCAGCTATGCCGGTGAGTCTAAAAAACCCAATCATCTTGCCAAAAGACTCTCACATATCCAAACTGATCCTGCGTGATATCCATCAAAACATTGGACACTCAGGAAGAAATCACATGCTTTCAAAACTTGGTCAAAAGTTCTGGCTACAGTCTGCCAACTCTTCTGCTAGAAAGATAATAAAATCCTGTGTCTTTTGCAGACGAATGCAAGCTAAAGTTGGAGAACAGAAAATGGCCGATTTACCAGAAGAACGCGTCTCTCCTGATTTACCACCTTTCTCACATGTAGGCATTGACTATTTCGGACCTATTGAAGTCAAAAGAGGTCGCTCTCGTGTGAAAAGATGGGGAGTGATATTTACCTGCCTGGCGAGCCGAGCTATTCATCTTGAAGTAGCAAGCACATTAAACACAGATTCTTGTATCAATGCCATTCGACGGTTTTTATGTCGGAGAGGACAAGTACTGACCATCAGGACAGATCGTGGCACCAATTTTGTGAGTTCACAGAAAGAACTAGAGACCTCTTTGAGTCATATAGACCATCACAAAATTCAAGACGTATTGCTGAATGATCATGTCAGTTGGATGTTTAATC
>JAWRVZ010000551.1:65000-102500 GCA_037043235.1 Rhodeus uyekii
GTGTAGTGTGACGTGTGTGACGTGTGTTGTGTTGTTGTGTGACGTGTGTTGTGTGTTGTGACGTGTGTGTTATGTGACGTGTGTTGTGTTGTTGTGTGACGTGTGTGTTGTGTGACGTGTGTGTTGTGTGACTTGTGTGTTGTGTGACGTGTGTGTTGTGTGTTATGTGACGTGTGTGTTGTGTTGTTGTGTGACTTGTGTGTTGTGTGTGTTGTGTGACGTGCGTGTTGTGTGACGTGCGTGTTGTGTGACGTGCGTGTTGTTGTTTTGTGTGTTGTTGTGACGTGTGTGTTGTGTGACGTGTGTGTTGTTGTGTTGTGTGTTGTTACGTGCGTGTTGTGTGTGTTGTGTTGTTGTGTGTGTTGTGTTGTTGTGTGTGTTGTGTGACGTGTGTGTTGTGTGACGTGTGTTGTGTGTGTTGTGTGACGTGTGTTGTGTGTGTTGTGTGACGTGTGTTGTGTTGTTGTGTGACGTGTGTTGTGTGACGTGTGTGTTGTGTTGTTGTGTGACGTGCGTGTTGTGTGACGTGTGTGTTGTTGTGTGACGTGTGTGTTGTTGTGTGACGTGTGTTGTGTTGTGTGTTGTGACGTGTGTGTTATGTGACGTGTGTTGTGTTGTTGTGTGACGTGTGTTGTGTGACGTGTGTGTTGTGTGACGTGTGTGTTGTGTTGTTGTGTGACTTGTGTGACGTGCGTGTTGTGTGACGTGCGTGTTGTGTGACGTGCGTGTTGTGTGACGTGCGTGTTGTTGTGTTGTTGTGACGTGTGTGGTGTTGTGTTGTTGTGTGTTGTTGTGTTGTTACGTGCGTGTTGTGTGACGTGTGTGTTGTTGTGTGACGTGTGTGTTGTTGTGTGACGTGTGTGTTGTTGTGTGACGTGTGTGTTGTGTGACGTGTGTGTTGGGTGTTGTGTTGTTGTGTGACGTGTGTGTTGTGTGACGTGTGTGTGTTGTGTGACGTGTGTGTTGTGTGACGTGTGTGTTGTTGTTGTGTGACGTGTGTGTTGTGTTGTGTTGTTGTGTGACGTGTGTGTTGTGTGACGTGTGTTGTTGTTGTGTGACGTGTGTTGTTGTTGTGTGACGTGTGTGTTGTGTGACTTGTGTTATGTGACGTGTGTGTTGTGTGACTTGTGTGACGTGCGTGTTGTGTGACGTGCGTGTTGTGTGACGTGCGTGTTGTGTGACGTGCGTGTTGTGTTGTGTGTGTGTTGTGTGACGTGTGTGTTGTGACGTGTGTGTTGGGTGTTGTGTTGTTGTGTGACGTGTGTGTTGTGTGACGTGTGTGTTGTGTGACGTGTGTGTGTTGTGTGACGTGTGTGTTGTGTTTTTGTGTGACGTGTGTGTTGTGTGACGTGTGTGTTGTTGTGTGTGTTGTGTTGTTGTGTGACGTGTGTGTTGTGTTGTTGTGTGACGTGTGTGTTGTTGTGTGTGTTGTATTGTTGTGTGACGTGTGTGTGTGTGTTGTGTGACGTGTGTGTTGTTGTGTTGTTGTGTGACGTGTGTGGTGTTGTGTTGTTGTGTGACGTGTGTGTTGTGTTGTTGTGTGACGTGTGTTGTGTGACGTGTGTGTTGTGACGTGTGTGTTGTGTTGTTGTGTGACGTGTGTGTTGTGACGTGTGTGTTGTGTTGTTGTGTGACGTGTGTGTTGTGACGTGTGTGTTGTGTTGTTGTGTGACGTGTGTTGTGTTGTGTGTTGTTGTGTGACGTGTGTGTTGTTGTGTGACGTGTGTGTGTTGTGTTGTTGTGTGACGTGTGTGTTGTTGTGTGACGTGTGTGTTGTGTGTGTGTGTGTTGTTGTGTGACGTGTGTGTTGTGTGACGTGTGTTGTTGTGTGACGTGTGTTGTTGTGTGACGTGTGTTGTTGTTGTGTGACGTGTGTTGTTGTTGTGTGACGTGTGTGTTGTGTGACTTGTGTTATGTGACGTGTGTGTTGTGTGACTTGTGTGACGTGCGTGTTGTGTGACGTGCGTGTTGTGTGACGTGCGTGTTGTGTGACGTGCGTGTTGTGTGACGTGCGTGTTGTGTTGTGTGTGTGTTGTGTGACGTGTGTGTTGTGACGTGTGTGTTGGGTGTTGTGTTGTTGTGTGACGTGTGTGTTGTGTGACGTGTGTGTTGTGTGACGTGTGTGTGTTGTGTGACGTGTGTGTTGTGTTTTTGTGTGACGTGTGTGTTGTGTGACGTGTGTGTTGTTGTGTGTGTTGTGTTGTTGTGTGACGTGTGTGTTGTGTTGTTGTGTGACGTGTGTGTTGTTGTGTGTGTTGTATTGTTGTGTGACGTGTGTGTGTGTGTTGTGTGACGTGTGTGTTGTTGTGTTGTTGTGTGACGTGTGTGTTGTGTTGTTGTGTGACGTGTGTTGTGTGACGTGTGTGTTGTGACGTGTGTGTTGTGTTGTTGTGTGACGTGTGTGTTGTGACGTGTGTGTTGTGTTGTTGTGTGACGTGTGTGTTGTGACGTGTGTGTTGTGTTGTTGTGTGACGTGTGTGTTGTGACGTGTGTGTTGTGTTGTTGTGTGACGTGTGTTGTGTTGTGTGTTGTTGTGTGACGTGTGTGTTGTTGTGTGACGTGTGTGTGTTGTGTTGTTGTGTGACGTGTGTGTTGTTGTGTGACGTGTGTGTTGTGTGTGTGTGTGTTGTTGTGTGACGTGTGTGTTGTGTTGTGTGTGCAGGATGGCAGTCTCTGGTCGTCGGAGGCGCGCGGCTCGTCAGCTGGCATCACGGAGGTAAGAGTCGCTCAGAGCTGCATGATGTTTCTGCACACGTCAAGAACACGTGTTGATCTGAACGCGTGTGTGTGTGTGTTCGGCAGGTTCACACTCCTCGCCCGCCGGACCGGGTGCCGTCGTACCTGCAGCGCGAGCGTCTGGACCGGTTCCAGCCCACGTACCCGTACCTGCCCCACGCCATCATCGACCTGCCGCCCACCATCAGCCTGTCGGACGGGGAGGAGCCGCCGCCGTACCAGGGGCCGTGCAGCCTGCAGCTGAGGGACCCGGAGCAGCAGCTGGAGCTCAACCGCGAGTCCGTGCGCGCGCCGCCCAACCGCACCGTGTTCGACAGCCCGCTGATCGCCCCGCCCGCCTACAGCGAGGTCATAGGTCACTTCTGCCACCCGTCGTCAGGGAGCGCGCCCGCACCGCCGGTGCAGGGCATCATCATCAGGAGCCAGAAGACACACGTGTGACGCGGGCCGCGCTGACTCTAGCATGCTCACATGTGCTCCGTTTCTCTCTCAGCGACGCGTCTCACATCCTCACACACACTCTCCTGCAGCGAGACGCAGAACCTCGAGTCTGAGCTTCAAACGCCCGCCGGCGCCGCCAGAAAACCAGAGGATGTGTGTTCTGGTTTGAAGCTCAAACTCACTGAAAGACTGAAAACCAGATCAAAACCTTCTTTCTTTGCAGCACAGAAACACTTTCCTCCTGTAGAAGATGCCAATCTCTGATCCTGCTGCACAGAATTGACTGAGAGCCTCCGTGTGTGTGTCCTGCAGAGAGAGAGAGAGAGAGAGAGCGTACGCATTCATCTGTGTGTGTGTGTGTGTGTGTGTGTGTGTGTGTGTATAGGCTACTATATAAATATATTTACATGTATGTGGAAAGCTTAAAAAAGCAGACTTAAAGAGCACGATTTTAGAGTTATTTATATAAATGTCTAAAATTGCACTATTTTTAATATTCAAGCCTCGGCTTGCGATTGGTCCACAGATCCTGGACCAGAACGCCTTTGCTTCACAGATCTCAGATCAGATTAGATGTGTTTCAGAGCCCTTCCATGTGTTTGCCTTAAGCTTCTTCTGCATTCTAGAACTCTGAATTCACAATCATTGACGCTCGGAAGCGACGGATTGTTGAGTTCGGCTCGCGAGCGTCTCTTATAGCACTTTACCGACGGCGGGAGGAGAACGATCCGCGACACCTGTAGCCGTAGATGAGCACAAACGCAAGAGGATATGCAACCGCTCCGTCACGGGACGACGCTCGCGGCCGCTCGACTCACTGAATCACTGAGTCATTGAGTCACTGAATCATTGAATGAGCGAGTCACTGAATCATTGAGTGAGCGAATCACTGAGTCACTGAATGAGCGAGTCATTGAGTCACTGAATCATTGAATGAGTGAGTCATTGAGTCACTGAATCATTGAGTCACTGAATGAGCGAGTCACTGAATCAGACCTTCCACTCAATCGCTGCCAAACAGTGACTCGACACGACTCCCATGATTCCGTCTGTGCTCGTCCGTCCAGCCGGGTAATATCGGGTCGGATTGTTCGCTTTTATTCCAGAGAAACGCTGCTAACAGGAAGTCGACGGCTGGAGAGAGAAACTACAAATGACTCATTCGTTTAATTATGCTTTAGGTGTAACGAATAGTTCAGATTGAAGCATTTCTATAAAGTTAATCAAGCCGTTTCGGTTCTATAACATATTTTGCATATGCATTTGGATGATATAATTAATGATGCATTTAATATTTCTGATAATGTCTCATTATCAGGCAAATTATTATTTTTTTGCTCCACCTGTTTAAATTCCTGACTAATCAATCGGTGCTTTTCTATAATGTATATATTCCTGCATATATTATATAATGCTTATGGCATTTCTGTAACTTATATTCCATAACCGCGGGCCGTTCTCTCTCCAGCCGCGGCGCCACGTCTTCCCTTTACAGAGATGCCCGTTTGTGCCCTCTGAGATGCCAGTGTGTCACACGCCCGTCAGCCAATCAGGCGGCCGCTGACAGGAAGTGACACTGTATGCATGATGATGATGATGATGATGGTGGTGGAGAGAGTTGCAATATACCGACTGTTGGCCTTTTGATAAAGTAGTTTAGTGCAGATTAAACGTGTTCCGGTAGTTTCTGTCGTTGTTGCTTCTCGTTTAAAGGTCGTGAGTCACGTGACCTCGGCTCTCCTGAAGAAACGGGATTGTGGGATCTCAGGCCGTTTGCTCTTCAGAGACGATGTGAACATCCGCTGCTCTCATCCGTTGAGTTCATGTCTGAACGCTCAGTTATCGTCAGGAACGGTCATTTACATGCAACTCTTTCTGTTTTATTTATATCGGATCCTGCGAGTGTTACGGATGTTTCTCTGTGTCGTTCACACACCATGTTATACAATCTGATGCATTTCAATTAACTGCCAATTAAACAAATAAAACCTTTTATAAAATAATTCAAGCAGCGAGTGTTTCGTTCCTCCTTTGCTTTCACTTTCATCACAGGAACTGAAGAATAAGAAGCTCAACGTGAAGCCTTTAGACGAGATATAAATGTTTGCATGTTTTGGTTTTATCATTTAATCCATCAGCTGTTTATGATCATAAAGTGAGAATATAGAAGAAAAGCAGCTCAAATTCATTCAGAAACTTTAATTCGATCTTTAATTGAGATTCTGATGCTTGTAAATGATTGAGATCTTTATCAAATGCTCTTGAATATCAATATCTGATAATAATGTCTGATCATATTTAAATGCTTAGTTTATGATCAAATCTCTATTTAAAACATGTAATGCAATATAAAGATGATTGACAGATGAATCTCCATTAAAAGCCTGTGATCAGATTTCTCTGAAACATGACGATCAGTGGAAATATTACCAGCAATATCAAAGTTATTCTGACGTTTACTGGATTAAAACCAGGAAAGATCATAACGACTCGAGATGACGGACGTTTCTACAATTAAACTAAAGCTTTTACTTCAGAAAGAGTGAAGAATGAGACGACAGAACGACGGGAGGATCGAGTTCAGCAGCAGAGGGTCAAAGGTCAGAGGGTCAAAGGTCGGAGGGTTTGTTCAGGGATCTGCTGTGTGTTTGTGCTGGAGATCCAGCAGATGTCAGTCTCGTGTCGTTGTTCATCATGTTCTTCATGATCTATAGATTCACTGATGGATATTTCATTAATAAACCTGAAGCTCAAACGCTCTTATGAAACTGGTAACAATTTCCAGCTAATGTTCAATTTAAAACACTTTTATTGGGATGATTGTGTTTACAAACAGTTTTTCCAAAGCACTTAAAACACAACAATAAAGAAAATAAATAATAACAGTGCAAAACAGTATTAAAGAAAGTGCTAAATAATTTATAAATATAAATACATAATAAAATATGAAATAAATTAAGATATACATAAAATTAAGTAATAATCAAGTTCATTTCTTTAATAAAACTGAATAGCAGGTAATGAATAATAAGTAAATTATCCTTTATTATTATGAAATTAAAATTAATTTAATTTATTACAACTTTAACTGTAACTCTAGCTTTATTATACTATTACAGCTGATTGATTCTTTAATAAACTAATTAATTAGAGGTTGTTTAAAAAATGTCGGCTTCAAAGAAATAACCAAGAAATGATTTTAATACTTGATAATTTTATTGCAGATTTAACCAATAATGTTTCAAGTTTCACAGAACGAGTGAAATGATTTAAGTAGTTTACTACGTGAAAATATAATCATAAGAATAAAAATAATTAAATATGATTCTCAAGCACTCATAAAGTATTTATTTCATCAAGTCAAATATACATTGTAATCAAATTTAATGGAGTATGACTGAAAGGTTTTAACTATAGTTGTATAATTAATTATGATTGCCGAACTCTGACAAAGTATTTGAACAAGTAAAATACAGAGTAAGAAATAAACCGAGTTGTGGAAACTGTCTGTCGTTCTCTGTCCTGCTGATCCAGATGTGGAGATGTGGAGATGTGGAGATGTGGAGATGTGGAGATGTATATCTTGTGTATGTGGTTCATGAACTGCGTAAACCCATTGGTCAGAGGAGAACCGAGTGACTGATTCTGGATTCTCAGAGGAGTTTTTAAGGAGTTTTTGAGTTTTAATACTCATTTAATAATTGATGATCTTTACGATAGATCTGAATCAACTCTGAGCAGCAGCTGCTCAAACACACAGTTTCCCGTAAAGCTGCTGTGAATCAATCTGAACTGAATAAAGTGCTGTAGAAATAAAGCTGATTTGAGTGACAGGGAACGTTGTGTCAACGTTCTCTCAATGTAATGAACAAACACTGTTCCAGAACCGTTATTAGAGTGTTTGTTAATCTAAATGATGTGGTTTTTAATAAAACTCTCAAAACATTACCACAAAAATGTTTTTTATAAATCGTCTTTAACTGAAACAGAAAACAGATTTTTTTTTTGAATATTGCTGCTTTCATCAGAACGTTGAAAAGTAACAGTTCCATAATGTTGGAATTTTTCCTCAATATTTGCAAAACCAAGAAAAAACTGTTTTTTTAAATGAATGAAACACTCAGCAGAAATAACTTCACTCAGCATAATTGCACTCCTCTTATCGTCCGGCTGAAAGCGGATGAAGTGCTTGATCTGCGTCTCGTTCGCCGCTCTGAACGCCAGCGGCCGCTAAACTTTGACTGCTGTGTGGAAATCTCTTATTGCTGCGATAAGACGCTTTGTGCCCTGAGTTGTGGAATCGTAATAATCCAATAAAGAGGAACAGCTTGTACATTCGGAGGTCGCGTGTGTCAAACTCCCGGTTCACAGCTGGTTCTGGCCAGACGAGTGAGAGAACATCTGCAGAACCCGCTCAGATAAGAGCAGAAGAGATGTGATCCGGAACCTGACCGCAGTCACACTCACGCGTTTATCAGACGCTTTCATCATCGCATTCATATTCTCATCAGTTCTTGCTTTCCCTGGAAATCGGCAGCAAACAAGACTCAAAAAACTCATTCAAATAATCATTTCTTTCCATAAGCACAACATTAAAGTTGCTAAAGCTGCAGAAAGAGGTTTAGTGGATGCTGCTTGGATATGCAAACGTTCTCTGAATGTTCTTTGAGCGTTTCTCGTGAACGTTCTCTGAAACAAGTAACAACATTTGAAAAAATGTTAGATGAACGTCCAACATAAACATTTCAGAAATAGTTTCCATGAACGATGTATAATAATGTTTGTGTGCTAATGTTTTGAGAACATTAAGGATGAGATAGTGTTGAACAAACGTTCTGTTAACGTTCCCGTAAGAATGTTTGTTCATATCTTTGAGAGAATCTTGCCAGGACTTTCGGTTAGCTGTTAAATGCTGGTTGATCTTGGTCATTTCTTCTGTCGTATGAAGTGATTGAGAACAGGGTCCGTCAGCAGGTTCTGTGTGGATCCGTGAGGATTCCCCGCTGCACTTTGCCCTGGTTTCCCGGCTCCACGACCCGTCCAGCATGTTCCTCTCTCCGTAGCTTATGCTGACGTTATCTGAGTGTGAGAACATGCCCCGTTTACCCAGCATGCCCTGCTGCACAGATAACGCTCCCGCTGAAGTCCGTGTTTGTGTCGCTGATCCAGCATTACTCCTCGCACCAGCAAACACACTCGAGCACACGAGCATTACGCAAGTTTGACGAGCGTCAGCATGAATGAACTGATGTGGATGTGATGTAATGTAGGAGGCGTTCACCTCAAGGTCATTGACCTCCGCTGACCTCAGTTGACCTCCAATACACACTCTAAACGCCTTTCACATTCACTGCAGGATTAAATCATTACAGACGATGAATGTTCTGCTATATGTGCAACACATCTCGCTCTTCCTCAGTGTTTCTGTCTGTTTTCCTGCACAAACATCCTTAAATCAAGACTCATTTACTCAAGATATTAACACTTGTTTACTGAGAAATTTATCAAAATTATATTTCTATTCACTGCAGCAGGAACTTAAACAAACCTTTTTTTAATTAGTCCTCTCAACAATTACCTCATTAAATCCACCCAGACAATTGCTAATTTAACAGTTTAATGGTTTCATGAGTATTTTACACTGCAATAACAACATCTAATATTGATTTTTATTGTTTATTTGTAATATTATTTGATGACGGTGTGTCCATCTGCTCAGATCATCAGTTTTATCAGATGTGGGCGTGTCCTTCAGCCAGAGACTCTCTGTGATTGGTTGATAAACTTCATCCGCTCTTCTTCTTGTATCCTAACATCATCATCATCATCAATGCTTTTTTAATTATTGCTGAATCAGATCCACTCAAATGACAACAAGAACAATAACTGGTGATTAAAGTTTGAGGAGAAACTGTGTGTTGTTTTGATGAAGCCGGGTCTGACCGTTTAAAATAACTTGAACAGCTTGAAGTCTGAAGGTTTAACTCGGAGATAGTAAAACATCTTTCCTAGCATGTTTTAGCATTTTACTAATATTTTGATAAACCTGTTTCTAGCATGACTAGTATATATGTTGTATATAGGACTGGTATCATGATTTAGCATCTAGCTAGCATGTTTTAACAATTTCGTTAGCATGATTAGCATTTTGCTAATAGGTTGTTGTCATGATTAGCATGTTGTTAGCATGAGGCTAACGTGCTGTTAACATTATTTAACACATTGCTAGCAGGTTGTTAAAATGATTAGCAGGTTGATTAACATGCTTAGCATTTTGTTAACTCGATTTAACACATTGCTAACATGCTGTTACCATTGTTTAACACATTGTTAGCAGGTTGTTAACATGTTTAACAGGTTGTTAGCAGGATTAGCATGTTGCTAGCGTGATTTAACACATTACTAACATGCTGTTATCATTATTTATCACGTTGCTAGCTGGTTGTTTGCACGATTAGCAGGTTGTTAGCATGATTAGCATGTTGTTAGCATGATTAGCATGTTGTTAAAATGATTTAGCACATTGTTAGCATGTTGTTAGCATGATAGCTGTGCCCCGTTTGAAGGCTTCTTTCTGCGTCCTTCTTTCCTCGAACCGTGAACGACAGAACGAGTGGATCCTTCGCAGCCTAGCCTATCCCACACCGGCGACCACAGGATTGATGTTTTCAAAGAAAATGGCGGGTGATCGTTAAACTCTGGAGCCGATGAATGTGATTAGCTATGAATGTAAGTATTGTGTTTTAATTCACTCAAATAACAAAACTGTTTAAATCCGTGAGTCTGTTTCCACTGCGCGGCTTCATTTGTGAAGGAGATCTTGTTCTAATGTTTGTGTAGTTTATTAAAATGTCAGTGTTGTTGGACATGTGAGGGAGTGAGACAGCCGTCCGTCCTCCTCTCCTCCATCCCTGAGGAAACACCGGGAAACAGACGAGAGGATGAGCTGATGAGGGAGGGACGGACGGAGGAGAGGATGAACAGACAGATTGATGGAGAACAGGCTTTATCCTCTGAATTCACTCTTGTGTTTGTAATTAGAGCGTTTTGAGATTAATCTGCTGATATTATTTAATTGAGAGTGTGAGAGTGACGATTACAGAGAAAACACAAACACCAGATGTACAATTCAATAACTTTATTACTCATATCTAGATGTAATAAGTAGATCTAGATATCAAAAGGCATAAATACAAAAATAATTTAAGACATTTAGAAAAATGAAATGGTTTCATACAGTTTTCCGATATAAAGCTGAATATATAAATGTGAACGTACAGTTGCATCAATAATTTATCAGGTTAAATAACAAACAGTCCTTTAATTTCCTTGCTTTAAATCTTCATAGATGTCATCGGATCCTCTGAAACCTTATTCGTTTTCTCAGAATTCCCTGTTTATCTCACAATAAAAATATCTAATTTATATCTCACAATTTTTCACACAAAGTTTATATCTTACGATTATGTCTTTTTCCTCAGAATTACCAGTTTATATCCCAGAATTCCAAATTTTTTATTGTTATTCTGGGATTTTATCCCACAATTCTGAGAAAAAAGTGAGATTATCAGTTTTTTCTTTTTAATTGTTCCATGGGTTAGGGTTAGATCAGAGCTCCTGACTGGCAGAGAGCGAGGTGGAGGTTGGCGTTTCTCACAGCCGTCTCACTCTCTGCTCCAGCCGCTCCAGCTGTCTCTCCATCTCTGCGGGCAGGTCTGCGTTCAGCTCCCGCTGGAAGTACGCCCGGATCTCCTGCACCTCCTGAGACCAGAAGTCTTTGGAGATGTGGAAGAGCTGCTGCAGATCCACGTCCGCCGGCAGGCCGCTGAGGTTCAGGGCGACGGGCACGTACCCGACGGCGCTGGGCATCGCTCCGGCCTCGCCGCTGACCCTGCGGAACATCCACTCCAGCACTCGGATGTTCTCCCCGAATCCGGGCCAGAGGAAGCGTCCGGACGAGCTCTTGCGGAACCAGTTGACGTGGAAGATCTTGGGCAGCTTGGCGGCGGGACGCTGCTTCATGCTCAGCCAGTGGCACAGATACTGGCCGAAGTTATAGCCGAAGAACGGGCGCATGGCAAACGGGTCGTGCATGATGACCTTCCCTGCACACACACAACACACACTGCGTTAGCGTCTGTTCACTCGCTCCAACATGTGTGCGGCAGAACGGAGAGAAACAGACGTGGCCATATTAAACACACTATTTGCAGTTATGTGGGGGGGATAATTAAAAAAAAAACTAGAAAGATTTTTTTTTTAATGGCAAAAGCCTTTTAGGGATGAATGATTCAGGAAAAGCTTCAGAGTTATAAAAATATATTTTTATCTTCTAAATAAAAAAAGATTATTGATCAAAATACTAATATAAATACAATAAATAATAATAATCATACTTTAATAGTAAAATAGAGTTTGCATGTTTAATTCAATGAGTTACTACTTGTTTGTGAAATGCATTTTGAGTGGAAATCTTTTTTTTCTAGTGTTGAAACCAGATCGTTTTGACCAGTGCAATATGACTGTAAAATATTAATAACTATTATGATTTTATTGTGATTATTATTCAATAAAAATAACTAAACAAACTATATTATACTGTAAAATAAAATTGAGTAATAAAAATATTTTTATTTTCCTGTAAAATTACAATATAATTTCCTTAATTTGAATGAATGAAGCCTATATAAAATATATTAATTTCTTCATTTTCAAACATAAATGAGATCAGCATCTCAGAACGGCAGATATTTGCCTATTAATTAACACTTTAATTCCTTTTTTATTCAATTTTAATGCACTTTTAAGATTTCTGCTTTTCACAGACGCTTTGACTTGCGTTGCATTCATTTTTGCTCAAGAAGTCGACTGTTGTTTTGCTTTGTGAAGCATCGTTTTAAACCGCTGTAAGTCTCAAGATGACGTGGAGCCGCCGCCGGTCCGTGAGTCTCACCCGTGTGTTCGGCGGCCGCCGTGGCTTCAGATCTCATCGCCGCTCCCACAAACACCCCGTGCGACCAATCGAAGGCCTCGTACACCAGCGGGACGCCCTGCGGCCGCCGCCCGCCGAAGATCACGGCCTCGATGGGAACGCCTTCGGGAGACTCCCACTGCGGGTCGATGATGGGGCACTGGGCGGCCGGCGTGCAGAAGCGGGAGTTGGGATGAGCGCAGGGTTCACCTGGAGGAGACGAGGAGGAACGTGAGCGGCAGAACCGGATCGGGACGAGCGTGAGAACCACGGCACCTACCGTCCTCCGCCGTCCACGGCTGCTTCTTCCAGGACGTCAGCGTCGCTCCCGCCGGCAGCTCCTCGTCCATGCCTTCCCAGTACACGCCTCCGTCGCTGGTCTCGCCCACGTTGGTGAAGATGGTGTTCTGGCGGATGGTGTGCATGGCGTTCGGGTTGGTCTGGGTGGAGGTTCCTGGCGCCACACCGAAGAACCCGTTCTCTGGGTTGATGGCTCTGAGACGCCCTGCACACAACAGAAGACGCACATGAGCGATCGAGAGAACACACAACTCTTCTCAGTAACTCATGAATCATGATGTGTTGATTTACTAAACCGTCAGGTTATTGAATGTGTTCTACCGTCCGTACCTTCTTCATCAAACTTCATCCAGGCGATGTCGTCTCCCACACACTCCACCTTCCAGCCCGGCAGCGACGGCTTCAGCATGGCCAGGTTGGTTTTCCCGCAGGCGCTCGGGAACGCCGCCGCAAAATACTTCTTCTGTCCCGCCGGGTTGGTGATGCCCAGGATCTGCAGGAAACGCATCATCAGTGAACGAGTGTGTGACGCAGCTTCTCCTTCATCTGCAGACGTTCAACTCTTAATTCCCTTTTACACTGAATTTGAATTCATGTAGTTGCTGTTTTAATGTTTGCAGGCGCTTTTATCCTCCCTGACTTTGACTTTCAAGCTGAATATTTTAGTTTTCAGCTGCTTTTGCCAGAAATCAGTTCATATTATCTTCCTTTCTTTTTTAGTTTTTAACACGTTCACCTTCAGCTTGTGCCTTCCATCCTCATTCTCTCCAGTCATTTAAGAGTCTGTTCTGCTGCTTGAAATTATGACCTTGAACTTTTTTAACTAATTCTAGCAGACTGTGTGTGCGTGCGCGTGTGCGTGTGTGTGTGTGTGTGTGCGTGTGCGTGTGCGCGTGTGCGTGTGTGTGTGTGTGTGTGCGTGACTGACCAGCATGTGTTCGGCCAGCCAGCCCTCCTCTTTAGCGATGCGGGACGCGATGCGAAGAGCGAAGCACTTCTTCCCCAGCAGAGAGTTTCCTCCGTATCCGCTGCCGAACGACACGATGCTCCTCTGGTCAGGGATGTGAGCGATCAGTGTGAGATCCGGGTTACACGGCCAGTTATTGACCAGCGGCTCTGAGAGAGAGAGAGAGAGAGAGAGAGAGGCTGAGCGTCAGTGTCTCTCGACCGGCGTCCAGCGGCGCTCCTGAAACACACGTACTCTTGAGGGGCAGCGGGCATCCGACCGAGTGCAGGCACCTCACGAACTCCCCGTCGCCCAGCGCCGTCAGCACCGCTCTGCCCACGCGGGTCATGATCCTCATGCTGGCCACCACATACGGAGAGTCGGTCAGTTCCACGCCGATCTTAGAGAGCGGAGACCCGACCGGACCCATGCTGAACGGGATCACGTACATGACCTGGCCTGCGGCGCACACACACACACACACACACACGTTACACTGTATCATTCAAACGTTACTTTCAAATGAACGCTCAGAAACGAGTAGCAGCCACAGCTGAGGAAAGAGTGTATTACCATATTGGAAAGTTACTTGGATACTTTTTAGGGAAAGTAATGCGTTACGTTATTTTTCTTACTTGGCCCTGTTTGCTTTTTTGTTTTATAACAAAATAGTTTTGTTTTTGGGCAAATGTAAAGACCCTTTCACAGCTAAATTAAGCCTCAGGTGTGGTTGAACTAAATCATTGAAGGTCAGTAAAGGTCAATAAATTGAGATTAAATGCATACAAATGTTGGTTTTATTTAACATATTTAATTATTGGGTTTGTGTAATATTCTGATTTAGCATTTTACTGATTTTATTCATTTTGAAGGAATAATTCATCTTTTTTTGTGCAAGTGAGATTAAGAGATGCTCACATTCAGTCTACAATAATCATCAAACTTACACACACACACACACACACACACACTCTCACTCTTATTCACACACACACAAACACACACACACACACACACACACTCTCACACACACACACTCACTCACTCATTCACACACACACACACACACACACACACTCTCTCTCACACACACACACACACACACTCACTCTCTCTCTCTCTCTCACACACACACACACACACACACTCTCTCTCTCTCTCTCTCTTTCTCTCACACACACACTCTCTCTCAGCTGTCGGAGGAGCGTCTGTACCTCTCATGCACGCGGGGAAGCGCAGGTTCGCGGCTTTCTCCCATTCCTCCGGCGGCATCCAGCGGCCCAGCTGACTGACCCCTCCTCCCGCCGGCGAGGGAACCGTGTCCCGCTGCTCCGGAGTCACGATGACCGTCTTACTCTCGACTCGAGCCACATCCCGCGGGTCCGTGCGTGCCAGCCAGCTGCACCACACACACACACACACACACTGACCAACTGCTCTCACTTACACACACTTATCCCAAACTCCCTCAGGATGAGATACAAGCCGAAAAACCTTTAAACATTTAACGTATAGCAGATTTAATCCTTTGCAAACCCAGTGTCTGTATTCTCATTCTTTGGTTGTGTAGTTGTGTCTCATTATATGCAGTTGTGATGTGTGTTCAGCTGTCAGCAGGTTCTGGTCCAGAGAACGAGTGTCGTACCAGTTGTTGTATTTGTGTAGTTTGGTGATGACGCCCTGTTCCTCCAGCAGGCGCAGGACGGCGCGGTTCTCCTCGTCGGATCCGTCGCAGATGTGCAGCGCGTCCGGCTGGCACAGACTCACACTGCTGTCGATGAACTCTCGCAGCGCCGGACTCAGAGACGCCGGGTCGCCCTGCAGGACTCGCACCGTGGGCCGGCTCTGGGACTGCAGCTGGGGGGGCATGGCGATGCGTTTACCGCGGGGAAGAGTCCTGCAGAAACACACAACCAGCTTCATGAGCTGTTTCTGATTCACCAGCATCTCCATCATGCATTTATCACACGCTTTTATCATTGATTCAAGAAACACATCGACATTCTAATTAGTTTCACTGGGAATCGAACCCATGACCTTGATGTTGCAAGCGCTGCTCTCTACAGTGAAACACACAGGAAAGCTGCCATTAAATATAAAAAGCATCAAGTATCCTGATATTACTAATATTCACAACCACTAGATCCTGTCCATCATTTATATTTATACAATAAAACTACATCTAAAATTAGTTTCTGTTAGATTGCAGTATTATGTATTTTTCTACTTCAGTATCGTACTGTCATGTTTCAGAGAACATTCAAAAGTAACATTGCCATAACTTTTTTTTTAAACTGGACGTTTTGAACATTCAGAAGTTACGTTTTCATTATTTAATGTACTGTTAAATGCACTGATTATGTCATTGAATCTATTGAACAGATTAATTATCCATAATCACTTATTCATTTATTATAATCATTATATTTCCATTTTGCACAGTTTTTCTCGAGACTTTCCCCCAGTTTGAAACACCTGCACTAGAACATTATTGATGAGCACAGAAGAAAACGAGTGTGCAGGTTTACCTTCAGTGTAGAAATGAAGCAGCAGCTCTTCTTCAGCCAGTGAGGATGAGGAGGGTCGTCAGCGTTCTGCTCGATGTGTGGGACGCCAGTCTTATATAGGCCTGCACAACACTGACCTGAGCAGGAGGAACACACACACACACACACACACAGTGAATCATTAATCCACAGAACGCATGTCATGACTTCAGTTAATGATTGAATCATTTCACTGTCCGTTTGGGAAAATACCAGATCAGACTTGAGCCTAAACCGACCTTTGACCCCTGTGATGTACTGCGACAGTGGAACATGCAGCATCAGAGTGACGTCATGCGGGGCTCGTGCGCTGATTGGCCGGTGCGCTGGAGGCTCGTGTGCTGATTGGCCGGTGCGCTGGAGGCTCGTGCGCGCTCGCTCTGCACTCTCGGGTCGATATCATGTTATAATAACCCACTGCTTTCATCATTTAACGACGCCTGTCATTTCTGTAAATGAATAAACATTTTCTTTATCTGCAGGACATTTCAGCTGATAAAGTGTACTAGATCTAAGAGCGAACAAAGTCAGAAACATGATTTATTAGTGTTTTCTGCTCTTGACGCTCCATATATGAGACAATAAACTTAGTAGTTTAATCATTCGATACTGATGGTTAAAGAAGTTTAAATGACACAATCCAGATAATTTCCTTTCTGAAAAACATCAAATGTGTTTTGAGATTTTTTTTTTGGTTATGAGAACCTTAATGGAACATTCCATTAGAATCATTCTCAAACATGATAGGAGAGTTACTTGTGGACGTTCTCCCAGCGTTACTTGTGTGTTCTCCCAGCGTTACTTGTGGACGTTCTCCCAGCGTTACTTGTGTGTTCTCCCAGCGCTACTTGTGTGTTCTCCCAGCGTTACTTGTGTGTTCTCCCAGCGTTACTTGTGTGTTCTCCCAGCGTTACTTGTGTGTTCTCCCAGCGCTACTTGTGTGTTCTCCCAGCGTTACTTGTGTGTTCTCCCAGCGCTACTTGTGGTTTTCCCAGCGCTACTTGTGTGTTCTCCCAGCGTTACTTGTGTGTTCTCCCAGCGTTACTTGTGTGTTCTCCCAGCGCTACTTGTGTGTTCTCCCAGCGTTACTTGTGGACGTTCTCCCAGCGTTACTTGTGTGTTCTCCCAGCGTTACTTGTGGACGTTCTCCCAGCGTTACTTGTGTGTTCTCCCAGCGTTACTTGTGGACGTTCTCCCAGCGTTACTTGTGTGTTCTCCCAGCGTTACTTGTGTGTTCTCCCAGCGTTACTTGTGTGTTCTCCCAGCGCTACTTGTGGTTTTCCCAGCGCTACTTGTGTGTTCTCCCAGCGTTACTTGTGTGTTCTCCCAGCGTTACTTGTGTGTTCTCCCAGCGCTACTTGTGTGTTCTCCCAGCGTTACTTGTGGACGTTCTCCCAGCGTTACTTGTGTGTTCTCCCAGCGTTACTTGTGGACGTTCTCCCAGCGTTACTTGTGTGTTCTCCCAGCGTTACTTGTGGACGTTCTCCCAGCGTTACTTGTGTGTTCTCCCAGCGTTACTTGTGTGTTCTCCCAGCGCTACTTGTGTGTTCTCCCAGCGTTACTTGTGTGTTCTCCCAGCGTTACTTGTGGACGTTCTCCCAGCGTTACTTGTGTGTTCTCCCAGCGTTACTTGTGTGTTCTCCCAGCGTTACTTGTGTGTTCTCCCAGCGTTACTTGTGTGTTCTCCCAGCGTTACTTGTGTGTTCTCCCAGCGTTACTTGTGTGTTCTCCCAGCGTTACTTGTGTGTTCTCCCAGCGTTACTTGTGTGTTCTCCCAGCGTTACTTGTGTGTTCTCCCAGCGTTACTTGTGTGTTCTCCCAGCGTTACTTGTGTGTTCTCCCAGCGTTACTTGTGTGTTCTCCCAGCGTTACTTGTGTGTTCTCCCAGCGCTACTTGTGTGTTCTCCCAGCGCTACTTGTGTGTTCTCCCAGCGTTACTTGTGTGTTCTCCCAGCGTTACTTGTGTGTTCTCCCAGCGTTACTTGTGTGTTCTCCCAGCGCTACTTGTGTGTTCTCCCAGCGCTACTTGTGTGTTCTCCCAGCGTTACTTGTGTGTTCTCCCAGCGCTACTTGTGTGTTCTCCCAGCGCTACTTGTGTGTTCTCCCAGCGCTACTTGTGTGTTCTCCCAGCGTTACTTGTGTGTTCTCCCAGCGTTACTTGTGTGTTCTCCCAGCGTTACTTGTGTGTTCTCCCAGCGCTACTTGTGTGTTCTCCCAGCGTTACTTGTGTGTTCTCCCAGCGTTACTTGTGTGTTCTCCCAGCGTTACTTGTGTGTTCTCCCAGCGTTACTTGTGTGTTCTCCCAGCGCTACTTGTGTGTTCTCCCAGCGTTACTTGTGTGTTCTCCCAGCGTTACTTGTGTGTTCTCCCAGCGTTACTTGTGTGTTCTCCCAGCGCTACTTGTGTGTTCTCCCAGCGTTACTTGTGTGTTCTCCCAGCGTTACTTGTGTGTTCTCCCAGCGTTACTTGTGTGTTCTCCCAGCGTTACTTGTGTGTTCTCCCAGCGTTACTTGTGTGTTCTCCCAGCGTTACTTGTGTGTTCTCCCAGCGTTACTTGTGTGTTCTCCCAGCGTTACTTGTGTGTTCTCCCAGCGTTACTTGTGTGTTCTCCCAGCGTTACTTGTGTGTTCTCCCAGCGCTACTTGTGTGTTCTCCCAGCGCTACTTGTGTGTTCTCCCAGCGTTACTTGTGTGTTCTCCCAGCGTTACTTGTGTGTTCTCCCAGCGTTACTTGTGTGTTCTCCCAGCGTTACTTGTGTGTTCTCCCAGCGTTACTTGTGTGTTCTCCCAGCGTTACTTGTGTGTTCTCCCAGCGTTACTTGTGTGTTCTCCCAGCGCTACTTGTGTGTTCTCCCAGCGCTACTTGTGTGTTCTCCCAGCGTTACTTGTGTGTTCTCCCAGCGTTACTTGTGTGTTCTCCCAGCGTTACTTGTGTGTTCTCCCAGCGTTACTTGTGTGTTCTCCCAGCGTTACTTGTGTGTTCTCCCAGCGCTACTTGTGTGTTCTCCCAGCGTTACTTGTGTGTTCTCCCAGCGCTACTTGTGTGTTCTCCCAGCGTTACTTGTGTGTTCTCCCAGCGTTACTTGTGTGTTCTCCCAGCGTTACTTGTGTGTTCTCCCAGCGTTACTTGTGTGTTCTCCCAGCGCTACTTGTGTGTTCTCCCAGCGTTACTTGTGTGTTCTCCCAGCGCTACTTGTGTGTTCTCCCAGCGTTACTTGTGTGTTCTCCCAGCGTTACTTGTGTGTTCTCCCAGCGTTACTTGTGTGTTCTCCCAGCGTTACTTGTGTGTTCTCCCAGCGTTACTTGTGTGTTCTCCCAGCGCTACTTGTGTGTTCTCCCAGCGTTACTTGTGTGTTCTCCCAGCGTTACTTGTGTGTTCTCCCAGCGTTACTTGTGTGTTCTCCCAGCGCTACTTGTGTGTTCTCCCAGCGCTACTTGTGTGTTCTCCCAGCGTTACTTGTGTGTTCTCCCAGCGCTACTTGTGTGTTCTCCCAGCGTTACTTGTGTGTTCTCCCAGCGTTACTTGTGTGTTCTCCCAGCGTTACTTGTGTGTTCTCCCAGCGTTACTTGTGTGTTCTCCCAGCGCTACTTGTGTGTTCTCCCAGCGTTACTTGTGTGTTCTCCCAGCGTTACTTGTGTGTTCTCCCAGCGTTACTTGTGTGTTCTCCCAGCGTTACTTGTGTGTTCTCCCAGCGTTACTTGTGTGTTCTCCCAGCGTTACTTGTGTGTTCTCCCAGCGCTACTTGTGTGTTCTCCCAGCGTTACTTGTGTGTTCTCCCAGCGCTACTTGTGTGTTCTCCCAGCGTTACTTGTGTGTTCTCCCAGCGCTACTTGTGTGTTCTCCCAGCGTTACTTGTGTGTTCTCCCAGCGTTACTTGTGTGTTCTCCCAGCGTTACTTGTGTGTTCTCCCAGCGTTACTTGTGTGTTCTCCCAGCGTTACTTGTGTGTTCTCCCAGCGTTACTTGTGTGTTCTCCCAGCGTTACTTGTGTGTTCTCCCAGCGTTACTTGTGTGTTCTCCCAGCGTTACTTGTGTGTTCTCCCAGCGTTACTTGTGTGTTCTCCCAGCGTTACTTGTGTGTTCTCCCAGCGTTACTTGTGTGTTCTCCCAGCGTTACTTGTGTGTTCTCCCAGCGTTACTTGTGTGTTCTCCCAGCGTTACTTGTGTGTTCTCCCAGCGCTACTTGTGTGTTCTCCCAGCGTTACTTGTGTGTTCTCCCAGCGTTACTTGTGTGTTCTCCCAGCGTTACTTGTGTGTTCTCCCAGCGCTACTTGTGTGTTCTCCCAGCGTTACTTGTGTGTTCTCCCAGCGCTACTTGTGTGTTCTCCCAGCGTTACTTGTGTGTTCTCCCAGCGTTACTTGTGTGTTCTCCCAGCGTTACTTGTGTGTTCTCCCAGCGTTACTTGTGTGTTCTCCCAGCGCTACTTGTGTGTTCTCCCAGCGTTACTTGTGTGTTCTCCCAGCGTTACTTGTGTGTTCTCCCAGCGTTACTTGTGTGTTCTCCCAGCGTTACTTGTGTGTTCTCCCAGCGTTACTTGTGTGTTCTCCCAGCGTTACTTGTGTGTTCTCCCAGCGTTACTTGTGTGTTCTCCCAGCGTTACTTGTGTGTTCTCCCAGCGTTACTTGTGTGTTCTCCCAGCGCTACTTGTGTGTTCTCCCAGCGTTACTTGTGTGTTCTCCCAGCGCTACTTGTGTGTTCTCCCAGCGTTACTTGTGTGTTCTCCCAGCGTTACTTGTGTGTTCTCCCAGCGTTACTTGTGTGTTCTCCCAGCGTTACTTGTGTGTTCTCCCAGCGTTACTTGTGTGTTCTCCCAGCGTTACTTGTGTGTTCTCCCAGCGTTACTTGTGTGTTCTCCCAGCGCTACTTGTGTGTTCTCCCAGCGTTACTTGTGTGTTCTCCCAGCGTTACTTGTGTGTTCTCCCAGCGTTACTTGTGTGTTCTCCCAGCGTTACTTGTGTGTTCTCCCAGCGTTACTTGTGTGTTCTCCCAGCGTTACTTGTGTGTTCTCCCAGCGTTACTTGTGTGTTCTCCCAGCGTTACTTGTGTGTTCTCCCAGCGTTACTTGTGTGTTCTCCCAGCGTTACTTGTGTGTTCTCCCAGCGTTACTTGTGTGTTCTCCCAGCGTTACTTGTGTGTTCTCCCAGCGTTACTTGTGTGTTCTCCCAGCGTTACTTGTGTGTTCTCCCAGCGTTACTTGTGTGTTCTCCCAGCGTTACTTGTGTGTTCTCCCAGCGCTACTTGTGTGTTCTCCCAGCGCTACTTGTGTGTTCTCCCAGCGCTACTTGTGTGTTCTCCCAGCGTTACTTGTGTGTTCTCCCAGCGTTACTTGTGTGTTCTCCCAGCGCTACTTGTGTGTTCTCCCAGCGCTACTTGTGTGTTCTCCCAGCGTTACTTGTGTGTTCTCCCAGCGTTACTTGTGTGTTCTCCCAGCGTTACTTGTGTGTTCTCCCAGCGTTACTTGTGTGTTCTCCCAGCGTTACTTGTGTGTTCTCCCAGCGTTACTTGTGTGTTCTCCCAGCGTTACTTGTGTGTTCTCCCAGCGCTACTTGTGTGTTCTCCCAGCGTTACTTGTGTGTTCTCCCAGCGTTACTTGTGTGTTCTCCCAGCGTTACTTGTGTGTTCTCCCAGCGTTACTTGTGTGTTCTCCCAGCGCTACTTGTGTGTTCTCCCAGCGTTACTTGTGTGTTCTCCCAGCGTTACTTGTGTGTTCTCCCAGCGTTACTTGTGTGTTCTCCCAGCGCTACTTGTGTGTTCTCCCAGCGCTACTTGTGTGTTCTCCCAGCGTTACTTGTGTGTTCTCCCAGCGCTACTTGTGTGTTCTCCCAGCGTTACTTGTGTGTTCTCCCAGCGTTACTTGTGTGTTCTCCCAGCGTTACTTGTGTGTTCTCCCAGCGTTACTTGTGTGTTCTCCCAGCGCTACTTGTGTGTTCTCCCAGCGCTACTTGTGTGTTCTCCCAGCGTTACTTGTGTGTTCTCCCAGCGCTACTTGTGTGTTCTCCCAGCGTTACTTGTGTGTTCTCCCAGCGCTACTTGTGTGTTCTCCCAGCGTTACTTGTGTGTTCTCCCAGCGGTACTTGTGTGTTCTCCCAGCGTTACTTGTGTGTTCTCCCAGCGTTACTTGTGTGTTCTCCCAGCGTTACTTGTGTGTTCTCCCAGCGTTACTTGTGTGTTCTCCCAGCGTTACTTGTGTGTTCTCCCAGCGTTACTTGTGTGTTCTCCCAGCGTTACTTGTGTGTTCTCCCAGCGTTACTTGTGTGTTCTCCCAGCGTTACTTGTGTGTTCTCCCAGCGCTACTTGTGTGTTCTCCCAGCGTTACTTGTGTGTTCTCCCAGCGCTACTTGTGTGTTCTCCCAGCGCTACTTGTGTGTTCTCCCAGCGTTACTTGTGTGTTCTCCCAGCGTTACTTGTGTGTTCTCCCAGCGTTACTTGTGTGTTCTCCCAGCGTTACTTGTGTGTTCTCCCAGCGTTACTTGTGTGTTCTCCCAGCGCTACTTGTGTGTTCTCCCAGCGTTACTTGTGTGTTCTCCCAGCGCTACTTGTGTGTTCTCCCAGCGCTACTTGTGTGTTCTCCCAGCGTTACTTGTGTGTTCTCCCAGCGTTACTTGTGTGTTCTCCCAGCGCTACTTGTGTGTTCTCCCAGCGCTACTTGTGTGTTCTCCCAGCGTTACTTGTGTGTTCTCCCAGCGCTACTTGTGTGTTCTCCCAGCGTTACTTGTGTGTTCTCCCAGCGTTACTTGTGTGTTCTCCCAGCGTTACTTGTGTGTTCTCCCAGCGTTACTTGTGTGTTCTCCCAGCGTTACTTGTGTGTTCTCCCAGCGCTACTTGTGTGTTCTCCCAGCGTTACTTGTGTGTTCTCCCAGCGTTACTTGTGTGTTCTCCCAGCGTTACTTGTGTGTTCTCCCAGCGTTACTTGTGTGTTCTCCCAGCGCTACTTGTGTGTTCTCCCAGCGTTACTTGTGTGTTCTCCCAGCGTTACTTGTGTGTTCTCCCAGCGCTACTTGTGTGTTCTCCCAGCGTTACTTGTGTGTTCTCCCAGCGTTACTTGTGTGTTCTCCCAGCGTTACTTGTGTGTTCTCCCAGCGCTACTTGTGTGTTCTCCCAGCGTTACTTGTGTGTTCTCCCAGCGCTACTTGTGTGTTCTCCCAGCGTTACTTGTGTGTTCTCCCAGCGTTACTTGTGTGTTCTCCCAGCGTTACTTGTGTGTTCTCCCAGCGTTACTTGTGTGTTCTCCCAGCGTTACTTGTGTGTTCTCCCAGCGTTACTTGTGTGTTCTCCCAGCGCTACTTGTGTGTTCTCCCAGCGTTACTTGTGTGTTCTCCCAGCGTTACTTGTGTGTTCTCCCAGCGTTACTTGTGTGTTCTCCCAGCGTTACTTGTGTGTTCTCCCAGCGTTACTTGTGTGTTCTCCCAGCGCTACTTGTGTGTTCTCCCAGCGTTACTTGTGTGTTCTCCCAGCGCTACTTGTGTGTTCTCCCAGCGTTACTTGTGTGTTCTCCCAGCGCTACTTGTGTGTTCTCCCAGCGCTACTTGTGTGTTCTCCCAGCGTTACTTGTGTGTTCTCCCAGCGTTACTTGTGTGTTCTCCCAGCGCTACTTGTGTGTTCTCCCAGCGTTACTTGTGTGTTCTCCCAGCGTTACTTGTGTGTTCTCCCAGCGTTACTTGTGTGTTCTCCCAGCGTTACTTGTGTGTTCTCCCAGCGTTACTTGTGTGTTCTCCCAGCGTTACTTGTGTGTTCTCCCAGCGTTACTTGTGTGTTCTCCCAGCGTTACTTGTGTGTTCTCCCAGCGTTACTTGTGTGTTCTCCCAGCGTTACTTGTGTGTTCTCCCAGCGTTACTTGTGTGTTCTCCCAGCGCTACTTGTGTGTTCTCCCAGCGTTACTTGTGTGTTCTCCCAGCGTTACTTGTGTGTTCTCCCAGCGCTACTTGTGTGTTCTCCCAGCGCTACTTGTGTGTTCTCCCAGCGCTACTTGTGTGTTCTCCCAGCGTTACTTGTGTGTTCTCCCAGCGTTACTTGTGTGTTCTCCCAGCGCTACTTGTGTGTTCTCCCAGCGTTACTTGTGTGTTCTCCCAGCGTTACTTGTGTGTTCTCCCAGCGTTACTTGTGTGTTCTCCCAGCGTTACTTGTGTGTTCTCCCAGCGCTACTTGTGTGTTCTCCCAGCGTTACTTTTGCTCTTTAATATTTGTTCATAGATTTGAAAGAACCTTCACAGAACATTTGTCCAACTTTAATTCCAAAGCATGAAACATAATTGCAAGTTGCTCATATTTTAAGCATAACTGGAATTGTAATCTTACAATTTGGGACATCAGGTTGCAATTAAAAATAAAAATATTATTTTGAAATATGTAGATAAATACATGATGTGACCCATCATAAGGTGAAAACAAACAAACTCAGGGACGTAGAACCGGACAAGAGTACGTGACACGCTTATCTGAAGTGCTTGTTTTGGTTAAAGACCCTCTACTAAACCCCTTAACTCACAAAGACGCAAAACAGGAAAGATAAGAACCGGATGCACCGCTTAAAAACATCTGATAAGATGTGAAAAATACAGGCGAACAGCAGCGTGTGACACAACACCTTGTTTGTGCTTCAGTTATTAATCAAACTGTCCTAGAGATTTCTGTCATATAGATCGTGCCACGGTGGGGAAATGATGACATAACCTCACACCAATAACAGGACATGAATGTCATAGACATGCATATGGAATTCATTTTGAGGGTTAAATCAGATGTTCTTGTTGTTTTGATGATCATCAGAAGTTTTTTTGTCAATCTGTAAACTTTTACTTTCTGTCAGTTCAAATACACTGGACAGATCAGTTGGGTAAATGCAGTAAAATCAAAATTATTCCTAACTTTTACAGTGTGTTTGATATCATATTTCACTCAGGAAGAGAAGATAAGCGCTGTAAAAACACTTTAATGATCACACATCTCTCTGATGACCATCTGAGATCTGGAGATGTTAGTCAGATAAAAGAGGAAATCAATCTGCTTTTCATTATTCCAATAGTTAGACTACAGAATACAATACTCACACACACACACACACACACACACTCTCTCTCTCTCTCTCTCTCACACACACACACACACACACACTCTCTCTCTCTCTCTCTTACACACCCACCCACACACTCTCTCTCTCTCTCACACACACACACACACACACACTCTCTCTCTCTCTCTCTTACACACCCACCCACACACTCTCTCTCTCTCTCACACACACACACACACACTCTCTCTCTCTCTCACTTACACTCACACACACACTCTCTCTCTCTCACACTCTCTCTCACACACACACACACTCTCTCTCTCTCTCTCTTACACACCCACCCACACACTCTCTCTCTCTCTCACACACACACACATACACACTATCTCTCTCTCTCTCTCACACACACACACACACACTCTCTCTCTCTCTCACTTACACTCACACACACACTCTCTCTCTCTCACACTCTCTCTCACACACACACTCTCTCTCTCTCTCTTACACACCCACCCACACACTCTCTCTCTCTCTCACACACACACACACACACACACACACACACACACACACACTATCTCTCTCTCTCACACTCTCTCTCTCACACACACACACACTCTCTCTCTCACACACACCCACACACACACTCTCTCTCTCACACACACCCACACACTCTCTCTCTCTCTCTCTCTCTCACACACACACACACACACATCTGATATTTACTATGTCATGTCAACAAATGTTTACTAATAATAACACAGAGCATTGTTATAATCTGCATGACTGAATGAATCTTTTATAATCTAAACCTTCTAATAATAATATGGAGCCGCATTAAAATATCATGATTGAAAAATGGACCATAATAATGTCATGGAACTTAATTGTTGGTGATTTAATTGAACGGATTTAAATAACAAATAATCAACTTAAACTCATTTTGCTTTCGTGGAGCGCCACCTGCCGTCCAAAATACCAACTAACACCCTTTTATTACATAAAGTCTTTTATGGTTAATAATTAAAAATGTATTATAATATAAACACAAAAAAGTAATATTTAGAATTTATTTCCAGTACTGAGTCTAGCAGTTGTTGCACGAGTCCGTAAAACATTTTAATCAATCTAAATCATTCTCAAAACGTTTATTTTATTTTAGTTTTTTATTTTATTTTTAAGTAGTAAATAAAAGAAAACATATTTATTCATGTATTAATATTCTTAATAACTAAATATGTAAACAAATAACCCGGGGGTGCGGGTGCAACAACAGACTCGTTCCGGTACGATCATCACCGCATACTTTAGTTCCGCTTGCCGTTCGTTCCGCGGATCGAGTGACCGAAGCGAACCGAGTCATGAGCGCCGATCGCCCGCGTTCAGATGTTCTGCTGCCGCTGCGGAACCTCAGTAACTCTGTGAAGTGCAGCAGAGACCGAGTGAGAGGTAAGATGACATCCGGACTGTGTCTATGTGACGCTAACGGCTAAACTGAGACCGACAACACAGACCGACAAAAACAACAACAAACACACAAACAAATTCTCTCTCTCTCACACACACACACACACCCACAAACATTCTCTCTCTCTCTCACTAACACACACACACACACACACACTCTCTCTCTCTCTCTCTCTCTCACATGCACATACACACACTTACTCTCTCGCTCTCTCTCTCACACACACACACACACACACACACACTCTCTCTCTCTCTCTCTCTCTCTCTCTCTGACTGTAATGTGTAAAGCTCATGGTGTTTATAACTGTCTGTTTTCAGATGGAGAGTCGAATGAAAGCAGCGGGACGTTCAGCTTGTCGAACTTCTGGGAGATTCTGAGTTCAGTGTTTGATCCGAATCTGAATCTGAATCTGAATATGTGGTTCATCTTCACACTGACTTCACTTGTGCTCTTCTCGTTCCTCAGGTGAAGCTGTAAAAGCAACGTCTCAAGAAGCGACAAAACTCAGTTTAATCTTCTCAAAGCCGCCGCTGCCGTCAGAGGAGGTGACCCTTTGACCTTTGACCCCTTCAGAACCTCAGAATCAGGTGTTGTTGGTCGTCTGTAATAGTGTTGCTCTGTTTCTTCTCACTCCAGGATTGTGCAAAAATAGCCGAATCCGTTCAGAAGAGCACATTGACCTTGTGTACCGTTTACTTCTGGTTACCGAAGAGCCAGGGTAACGAGAACAGCAATGCACGACCCGTTTGACCTCTGCAAGCAACCCAACTAAAGCGCATGTGGTGTTTCCTGCAGGAGTGACGCTGAGGAAGACGGTCAGAGACGCGACGGCGGAGGTGCTGGACGGACTCTTGCAGCTGCTGGACGCCATCCTCTCCTCTCCCGCCCTCAGGTGATCCCTCCATCCTCCTCCTCTATCGTTCTGCATACGGAGGAATCGCTTCACAAACAAGAACAAATGTGGGCGGGGCTTGATTGTGATTGGATGGTTGTGGTTTGCTATTGGTGGATCATGTGATTGACAGGTTGTTGCCCCGCCCTCATCATCAGAGAACATGCTGTTACTCTCACTCCACATTATTAATATGATGAAAGATGTAAGTGTGTTTGATGAGTCTGATGTTCCTCCAGTCTCTCACAGGAGCAGCTGACGTCCACCGGAGGAGTTTGGGCCGCGTGTGACCAGTTCAACCAGTTACCCAGAGGTCAGAGAGTGACTAACCAGTGCGAGACTCACAGCCGCTCACACACAGGACAATATCTCTGAGATGTGTCGCTTTAAACGCTTGTGCTAAGATTCAGAAATCACTGAAATCCTCACTCCAAATCCTTAAAAATGCAACATAAATAATATGAAACTAATATTTTATTACAAATTCCTCCAATGAATATAATCTCGGATATAAAACCAGAACTCGTAATTTACTTCATGACTGAATTTCCCTCTTTTGGAGAAACAAAATGATTTTGAGTTTTTTCAGAAACATTAAAAATATTATAAATTAAGAAAATTATAAATATTCTTGTTGAACATTGTCATGCGACACAATCTCATATTCAGTGCTTGAACACTGACGGTCAGAAGCCTGGGATAATTATGATTTTTTTAATGTGAAAGGGTCTCTTCTGCTCATTAAAGCTGAATTTATTAGATGATAAATACAGTAAAACAGTGTAATATTATATCAGTGTAAAACAGCTGTTTTCTATGTGAAAATATAGTAAAGTGTCATTTATTCCTGTGATTAAAGCTGAATTTATTAGATGATAAATACAGTAAAACAGTGTAATATTATATCAGTTTAAAACAGCTGTTTTCTATGTGAATATATAGTAAAATGTCATTTATTCCTGTGATTAAAGCTGAATTAATTAGATGATAAATACAGTAAAACAGTGTAATATTATATCAGTGTAAAACAGCTGTTTTCTATGTGAATATATAGTAAAGTGTCATTTATTCCTGTGATTAAAGCTGAATTTATTAGATGATAAATACAGTAAAATAGTGTAATATTATATCAGTGTAAAACAGCTGTTTTCTATGTGAATATATAGTAAAGTGTCATTTATTCCTGTGATTAAAGCTGAATTTATTAGATGATGAATACAGTAAAACAGTGTAATATTATATCAGTGTAAAACAGCTGTTTTCTATGTGAATATATAGTAAAGTGTCATTTATTCCTGTGATTAAAGCTGAATTTATTAGATGATGAATACAGTAAAACAGTGTAATATTATATCAGTGTAAAACAGCTGTTTTCTATGTGAATATATAGTAAAGTGTCATTTATTCCTGTGATTAAAGCTGAATTTATTAGATGATAAATACAGTAAAACAGTGTAATATTATATCAGTGTAAAACAGCTGTTTTCTATGTGAATATATAGTAAAGTGTCATTTATTCCTGTGATTAAAGCTGAATTTATTAGATGATGAATACAGTAAAACAGTGTAATATTATATCAGTGTAAAACAGCTGTTTTCTATGTGAATATATAGTAAAGTGTCATTTATTCCTGTGATTAAAGCTGAATTTATTAGATGATAAATACAGTAAAACAGTGTAATATTATATCAGTGTAAAACAGCTGTTTTCTATGTGAATATATAGTAAAGTGTCATTTATTCCTGTGATTAAAGCTGAATTTATTAGATGATAAATACAGTAAAACAGTGTAATATTATATCAGTGTAAAACAGCTGTTTTCTATGTGAATATATAGTAAAGTGTAATTTATTCCTGTGATTAAAGCTGAATTTATTAGATGATAAATACAGTAAAACAGTGTAATATTATATCAGTGTAAAACAGCTGTTTTCTATGTGAATATATAGTAAAGTGTCCGTTATTCCTGTGATTAAAGTTGTATTTTCAGCATCATTACTCCAGTCTTCAGTCACATGATCCGATATGCTGGGTGTGTGTGTGTGTGTGTGTGTGTGTCAGATAACCGCAGCGCTGTATTGGCCGTCTTGAGCTCGTGTGTTGGGTTGGTGAAGGATGCGCTGGAGGAGATGGAGCAGGTTGAACATTCACGATCTTATATCTGATAAATGGATGGTTCTGTGTGTGTGAGCGTCTGTTCTTGCTCTTCAGGCTCTGGCTGAGACTCACGACCCGTTTGGTGACGTGTTGGCGGATGAGGAGGATGATGATGAAGGACTGGGCGGCCGTGGGAACCAGGACAGGTACTGGTCTCAGTCGGACCGGCGGCTGGTCTGTCAGTGTCGGGGTTTGATGAAAGCGTCTGGAGCGAGTCTCCGCAAGCTCTCGTCTGCCGTCCGGAGCAACGGCGCGCCGGATACGGAGCAGAACATCGCTCAGTTAGACGATCTCGCAGACGCCGCCAGAGAAATCAGTCCTTGGTGGGTCGAGTTAAATACTGAATCAAAGTAATACACTTATATTTGCTTTTATCCAAAGCGACTTGCATTGCATTCAAGAAACACATTGACATTCTAATCAGTTCTTGCTTTCCCTGGGAATCAAACCCATGACCTTGATGTTGCAAGCGCTGCTCTCTACTGAGACACAGGAAAGCCTTCAAACCATATTAAAATTGAGGCTTGCAGTTTTATTCAAGGATGCATTAAATTGACCAAAAGTGACATTTATGTTACAAAAGATTTCTATTTATTCTATGAACTTTCTGTTCATCAAAGAATCTTGAGAAATAAAATGTATCAAAGTTTCCACAGAAATATGAAATGACACTTTACTGTATTTTCTCTGTTTATGTCAGTGTTGATGACCTCGCTCTCAGTCTCTATCCTCCCGTGGATCGCGCCGCTGTCAATCATAACGTGAGTTCTGTCATTACTCTACTCTCATCACGCACATTACACGCGTTCAGACGAGCTCCAGACGCCCAGAATGACGTGTTTTGTCTGTCTCAACATGGATGGCGCTGCCGGACGCCGTGGTGTGTGTGTTCAGTCGCTTCATTGGTCATGAGTAACGGGCGCGCCGTGAGCCGCAATGTGTGTTTAAGGTCATGATCCGTGTTCGTTTCCAGAGATAATCAATGATGTGATTGTTCTAGGTGTGTAAACTGGCATGTGTTCTGAAGAAAGTGCTGGAGATTACCAGGTAATCCATGTGATGATCTCACACACACTCACTCACTCACACACACACACACACACACACTCACTAAGCCGCCTGAACACGATTGCGGTTTATCATCGCTTGTTGTGTGTTGTTTCGCACACAGTGACAGGTTAGTTTGCCCTCGAGTCGTCCCACATCAGTCCCGTTTCTGTGCTCGGCAGGTCCAGTCATGTGTGTGCGGAGGCCGAGGTTTCCTGGGTGGAGTTTCTGAGCGGAGCAGTGGAACACAACCTGGAGAAGGTGGGATCCCTGCTGGACTGCGGCTCGTAGCGGCTTCACTCCGGCTTCCAGACGCCAGGAAGGGTTTCGGGGGAATCCTGTGGGATTCTGTGGAATAGAGGAAGCTCCTCCACAAGGAAATGCCAACAGAAACTAAGACATTAAATAAACACTCAACACATCATCACATCACTTAAACTCCTCAAAGATAATACAACAACCATTAACAGCAAAAGAATGTAACTACAAATTTAATTACAAAACAAATGCTCTTAGATTATCCTCCTCTGGCCTCACACACAAACGGGAACTTCCACAGGTTGCTCTAAAAAGTCATTTTGACTAGCTTATTGGTCTGATTGTACAACGTGTGAACTGAGAAGTTTGTGGTTTATGGAAAAATAAAAGGTAACTCTCACATAAGTTGTGTGTTCTAACCTTTTGTTTGCTTGGTTATGTCCAAAATGATACAGTGCACAAGTTAACCTGTCACAATCCTCCTTTATTACAGCAGCAAACACTGTTGCTTTAACTGTTTATTAATGCAGATTGAACACAGCCGGGCAAATGAGCTCGTTAAAATATAAATAACACTGACAGTTACTTCCTGTTATAAGAGCAGTATATTACGCATAATTATAATTAATTATCACACAGTAATCGTATGAGTAAGTGTGATGTAACTACATCGTCTCGACATACGAGTATTCTGAGATACAAGCAAGCCTTCCAACATATTTTGATTTGAGATACGAGCAGCTTACAGACGATCACTCCGAGCTCACGGCCCTCACTCCTTCACTTCACCAGTTCCTCCACTAACGTACGCATCTCCCGCGAGTCTTCCTGTGGTGTGTTACAGTAATACCTCAGTTTACGAGTTGAATTCGTTCCAAGAGCGAGCTCGTAAACCAAAATGCTCGTACACCAAAACAAATTTCCCCATAAGAATGCACTAAAAATCTATTAATTCGTTCCACAGACCACAAATGCCCAGTTTAAATATTTTTTGGGTTTTACCCTATTAATTGCATTTAATTTGCAATTAATAGGGTAATTAACGGGGAGCCGCGATCGAACGAACACGCGGGAGCTGCGACCAAAAGCGGGGAGATGATATGAGAATCAGGTGTGTCAGTGCTCAGTGACCCTCAGTTAGCTAACCCTAACCCACACACACACACACACACACTCAGGCAGAACTAGGAGACAACGAATTCATGAACCATGACAGTTACTGCTTAGAGGTACTGTACATGTATATTTCACTACGTGAACAATAGCGATCACAATTAATTAATGTTAAGAATATGAGGTGAAACTGCTGAAAAATGACTTATAAATGTATCACTGTGGTGAATGATGCAGCCAAACCAAGCGAAGCTGAGAGAATGAACGAGTGAAGGGGTGATAAAGGGGTTGGATTCGCGTGACTGTGTTATGAGAGGCTGTGTTTAGGATATTTCCAGTAAAAATGCGCACGACGATGAGCATTAGGACTTTTTCCACACAAAAATGCCCGAGGGTGAGGTCAATTTTTTCTCGTACACCGATACAATGCTCGTACACCGATTTGCTCGGATACCAAGTCGCTCGTAAACCGAGGTATTACTGTATACACATTTATGGGTAATTGCATATGATCTCCACGGGGGCAACGAGTGATTCATGAGTATTAAGCTGGGAGCAGCACCAGTTATGAGTGTTCAATAATAATACATATGAGCTTCTATCCAATACACAACACGGGAAGAAACACTACACTTCTCTATTGTGTTTATCTATGGTATCCCTCCTCTTCCTCTTTCCCCCCTCCCTCCTCCATTAGCTGCTAAATTAAAACTAAATTTTATTTTATATCATAGGACTCCTTATATACTATAATTGTGTGTGTGTGTGTTTGTCTCTATAGCAATCAAAAACATGTTTTTTCCATTGTTATTTGCACTATTAAGGGAGTTTTTAATTTTTTTCCAGTTATTACTTATGGGGGAAACTGATTTGAGATACGAGTAATCCGAGTTACGAGCTCATCACTGAAACTGATTATGCTCGTATCTCAAGGTATTACTCTGTAGTTTTAGAGTATCTCAATGAAATAATGCCTGTCAGCATCCGGCTTGCTGAAATCTCCTCTTTTCAGGATTACGATCAGCTACTTAAAAAGCTAGTTTTGCTTTAAAAGCAGTGTCCCGTTGTCGCAATCACTCCAGATCTGGTTCAACGTGAGTCTCAGAGAACCCACTGCAATGTCCCGCACATAAAACTTCAGACCTAACAGGATGTTTCCTCTATGGCAGACACCAGGGACTGCGGTTCGGCCTTTACACTGAGTCACGGCGCATCTGCTCAGCTTTTTGTCGTCCGTCACGCGCTTCAGTGAAGTTTTAAAGAAGGTGAGGCTTTTGGTTTTCGAGTGCACAGGACTGTTAGACTCCACGTGCTCGTGTTCTTGGCTTTTGCATTGATGATCCGGCCGAATAGATATCTCTGAGCTGAATTTTTCCCATACTTCATTGAGGGATATTTCATTAATCTCGGAAAAGTGAGATGTGGATAGACACTGCTCGGTAACAAGAGCAGATGAGGTCGGAGCTGTAAGGGTTGAGTGGGGGGGGGGTAAACCTGCGTCGGTAATTACCTACTAGCACCAACAGGGGGAAACGTCCGCTATAACGTTGGTAATTAATAACATTAAAATAGACCCAAAACAGCTTTAATAACATGAAATGACACCAAATAAAGCTGTTGTTGACACAGTTTCAAAACTGGTTACGATAGGCAAATTCTTGCAGATATGACGGAAACAATGCATGAGAAGTTCAGTTAGCTGGTTCAATAGTCATTACCGCTCGTGTTCTCCCTGCCATTGTGGATTTAAATGATTTCAATGTCATTTATGGTAGTGGGTGCCTCTAATTACCACGCTATATCGCAGGTTTACCCGAGTGGGTTACAATGATGGTAGAGGAACTGAACGTTTGCTAGAATAACCAGCCGTAAAGGAGGAAACATGTTGATGTTTTTAAACTTTTATTCTATATCTATTATAACTTCCTTCTTGTTTCTTATATGTGGTGTAATGTCATCTTGGAACTGTTATTTGCACTGTCCTTAGAACGGACCTGTTTACAATTTCACTCAATTTACTATTATATTTTAATTTACTGAATAGTAATTGTAGATAGTTTTTGTTTGTTTACAGTTTGACTATGCGCACACACACTTTACATCCCAGATTTCACCCTTTCACACGTAGAGGTCACTACAGTGTAGAGCTTCTTAGAAAGCCATTTTCTTGTACAGTACATGGGTTTTGATGGCATAGTTGCACATCAACCACTACAGTGAACACTTGTGCATCATTTCTGTGCTTTCTCCAAACCAAGATGCCCGACATCCATGTTTCTCCAGAGTATCCTGGGGGACTCTTGCAGGTAAAAAGGAAATGCTGTAATATGTAAGGAAAAACAATCGCCATAAAATTACATTCCTGCATTATCAGACGCTTTTATTATCGCATTCAAGACAAATATTGACATTCTAATCAGTTCTTGCTTTCCCTGGGAATCGAACCCATGACCTTAAATGTTTTTTTGTTCGACCACTTGAAGCAAGTGATACTGAATGAAATAACACAACTTGTACACGTTTTGCATTGAATTGCATTTTATTTCATCACATTGTTTTTATAAATGACACCCAATAACTGAACAAGAGAATAGAGCTTATACTAAAACACACAGTCGAGTAAGATGGATGGATGGATTGATAGATAGATAGATGGATATATATATATAGATAGATAGATAGATAGATAGATAGATAGATAGATGGATGGATGGATATACAGTAATACCTTGGTTTACGAGTGACTCGTTGTACGAGCATCGGTGTGTGAGAAAAATATTCCCTCACCAACACGCATTTTTGTGTGGAAAAGATCTAACGCTCAGCATCGTCACGCGCATTTTTACTGGAAATATCCTAACGACAGCCTCTCATAACACAGTCACACTGTTCCAACCCCTTTATCACCCCTTCACTCGTTCATTCTCTCAGTCATGGTTCCTGAATGCACTGACTCTCTGTCTGCAGGTGTGTGTGTGTGTGTGTGTGTGTGTGGGAGGCGTGGCTACTGATCACCCACTCATTCATTCATCATCAGCACCTGCTGCACGTCATTACCCGGATTATATCTAGCCTTGCTGACCACCTTGTGTTTGTCGGATGGTTGTTTGTGTCTCTTGTTCCTGTATCGGCAGCTTCCTGTTTCCCGTGTCTGCACTCCTGAGTTCTTCCATCATTCACGTGGATTCGTCACTCATCGCACACCCATCGCATCCCTGCTGGATTACTGTAATGCTCTGTATGTGGGGGTCAGTGGGTCTTCTGTTGCCCGTCTGCAATTAGTTCAGAACGCTGCAGCTCGTCTGGTTACAGGAGCTCGTAAACATGAGCATGTTTCCCCCATTTTAGCCTCCTTACACTGGCTGCCAGTACAGTTCAGGATTCATTTTAAAATTCTTTTATTTGTTTTTAAATCTCTAAATGGTCTTGCCCCACCATATATTTCTGAGCTTCTTGTTCCATACACACCTACCCGTTCTCTCAGGTCAGCTGATCAACTGCTCCTGAAAGTGCCCAAAACAAGGCGAAAACTAAGAGGGGATCGTGCTTTTGCGGCGGCAGCACCAAAAATGTGGAATGACCTGCCACTGCACATTAGACAGGCCACTTCAATGTCTCATTTTAAATCTCTTCTAAAAGCTCACCTTTTTACATTAGCTTTTAACACTTGTTGAAGTTGACATTTTGTGATTTTAGTTTTTTTTTATTTATTTTTTTTATTTTATTTTATTTTTTATTTCTTCTGTACAGCACTTTGGTCTACTTCGGTAGTTTTTACAGTGCTTTATAAATAAAGTTTGTTGTTGTTGTTGTTGTTGCTCCACCTGGATTCACTTGGACTTTATTCATTTGCTACTTGTTTGTTCAACACTTCTCTGGACAAATCTTTTACTCGCTATTGGATCATCTCGTTCCTTATTCCCCGTGACACTCTCAGCGTCGCTCGGTTTACTCCTCATTCACCACAGTGTATTATTTTATAAGTTGTTGTTCATTCCGTTAATCATCACAACGACTGTTACACGTGAATATGATGAAACTTTATTAACAGAGCATGTGTTTCCAACACGACACATTGCACACTAATGAGGCTCACGTGTTTCTCAGTCAGGGGAATGACGTTCTTAAAGGGCCACACACTTTTATTGAACAGCACTATAACAGTTATAACTCTGTTCAGATCATATACATAAGTGATTTACAGCGGTTTTACCTCGTGTTGTTGCAGTAATTGTGATCGCTATTCTTCACGTAGTGAAATATATATATGTACAGTACAGCATATAGAAAAAAGGTACGAAATCCTCCCTCTAAGCAGTAACACCCCCCCCCCCCCTCATCACGCCAGTGATGCTAATCAAAGGTAAAGTGTTACAGTAAATTATCAAGTATTTTTAGAGTTTAATTATCAATTATTAATTAGTATTTATGAGATCTTAATGGTTATAATTTTAACTGTAATTAATAGGGTAAAACCAAAAACATATTTAAAATGGGCATTTATGGTTGTGTGGAACGAATCAAGTGATTTTCATTGCATTCTTATGGGAAAATTTGTTTTGGTGTACGAGAATTTTGGGTTACGAGCTCTTGGAACGAATTAAACTCGTGAACCGAGATATTACTGTATAGATAGATGGATGGATAGTTAGCACTCTATATTAGTTTTCCGCACATATGGCGATGAATTTAGATCTGCAGTCTTTATCGCTCCACTTGTATTCCCCGTTCTCCTCCTCTACGGCTCCGCAATATTCTGGTTGAATTCCTCCTTTCCAGTTGTTCCAGGATTCCATTTGAATCCCATCAATCCAGATCCAGGATTCGAACCCCTGGTTCTGTCTGAGTCCCAGCCACACCGGCCCGGAGATACTCCTCCTTTCCAGCTCTCGCTCCGTCTCTTTCTGCTCGTCCTCCGAGTGAATGCACAGCAGTCGAGAAGATCTATTCCTGCAGTAATCCAGAGCTTCCTGCCACGGCATCTTCACCGCACTCACATGAAGCAAGCTTTCTGCAAACACAATCATCATAATCAACACCAACAACAGCAGCTGCACGCTTGTGTTCATTACAGCATGTGTAGAAATATTACGCTTTAAAGCATCAAATATTTGATTCACTTACTGTAACAAAGAGCATGAGCCTGATGCTTATTTCTTTTATCCCAATAAGATGAAGATCCAATTCTAACAAGAATTGTTGAACATGCTTTAGATGATCCTGGTTTAATCTTTGTGTAATTTGAATGTCCTCCATCAAACCAATCAAGGCTGTTACTATCATCATATCTCAAGCCGATCCAGAACGAGAGAGTCTCGTTTAGTGTTTTCTTCACTCGTTCATTTTCCGTCTCATCTCTGATAGTCATTAAATCCGTGTGTTTCTGTCTGCAGTAACGCTGAGCCTCAAACCAGGTTCTGTTTTCCCGGATTAAACTGTAGTTTTGAGATTGTGTCCCATTATCTGTAAGAACACAATCATGTTACTCACAGCATTGAGTTATTGAGAAGATATAAAGAGTTCAGAAATCATTACCCTGATCATAACAGATGAAGTAGTTTTTGGATGAATTGCAGTTAGAAATCTCCCATCTTCCACCAGTGTTTATTGC
>JAWRVZ010000551.1:117500-152500 GCA_037043235.1 Rhodeus uyekii
ACACCTAAAGATTCTTAAAGTTGTTTAAAACTAAAGCTCAGTTTCACTCACCCTGATCTCGGCGCCTCAGATTCTCACTCATGCTTCGTCAGATGAGAGTGTGTGTGTGTGTGTGTGTGTGTGGGGGGTTATAAGAGCCCTTCCCTGTGTGTGTGAGTGAGAGAGAGAGAGAGTGTGTGTCAGGGGGTATGTGTGTGTGTGGGGGGGAAGAGAGAGAGAGAATGAGACAGAGGGTGTGTGTGAGAAACGGATTACAAAATCCTGTGATGAAACGAGTCTGTCGGATGGAATCATAATCTGAGTAATGATGGAATTATATGAATGTTCCAGAAAACAAACAAACACACAAAGTGAACGGATTAATATGATATATAGAAGAAAAAACGATCTCAGTATTTCCCTGAAATCAGAACAAACACTTAATAAACTCAATAGTTTTATTACAGCAGTTATTAATGTTCCTTCAGCTCAATTAAATAATGCTTCAGTACATGATTAATAAACGCTCAGAAGTGGAACCTTATTGTAAAATGCTACTATATCTGTTTTTATGAATCATAATCAGACGTTTAAATTTAAGTCACATATTTTAGTTTCTAAATGTTTTTGCTTTCATTTGTGCTTATAAACGTTTCTCTGATAATTTAAAGTCACATGAAATCAAATGTGTTTTTATGGAATATTGCACTTTATTCTGAATGATTTACATCTTTCATCATGTTAATAATGTGGAGTGAGAATAACAGCATGTTCTCTGATGATGAGGGCGGGGCAACAACCTGTCAATCACATGATCCACCAATAGCAAACCACAACCATCCAATCACAATCAAGCCCCGCCCACATTTGTTCTTGTTTGAGAAGCGATTCCTCCGTATGCAGAACGATAGAGGAGAAAAGACGAGTGCAGCTTCCCTTTCAACACTATGACTCAAATAAAGTAATATCCGGTGTTTATCACATGCAGAAATCAATAAATATACAGCATTTATAAATAAGAAACTGCAGACGGTTGGTCATCATCTCCTCATTAGCATATGAGCGTTTCTGTAATGACGACAGTGACACAACCGATACGAGCAGTGTGTGTGATGTTTATTAACACAGTGTGTGACAGTCTTTACCAGGATTATCTTCCTCAATCCCGTAAAAAGATCAATAAATATCCACTGATTTGATATCAGAACATGATGTTCCTCCTCCGTGTTGAAGATCGTCTCTGATATTTCTGCTTCGAGCACAAACTCGCTTCCACATGTGATCGTGATGGAGAGAGAATGATGGGATGCTGAACGGCAGAAGCGCGGAGGAGGAGGAGATGTTCGATCGCCGCGCTTCACATGATTGTCATTTTAGGCACTTATTGGAACAACAGAAATGAAATCACGAGTGATCACAAATAAAACACCGTACAGATGTCTGTTATTGCTGAGCTCCAGGCGGGACACGCGTGACGTCAGCGGCCGTGATCGGATCCCGGAGACTCTCCGCCGGTCCGTGAGGAAGCGGATCAGAAGCGGCCGCGGCGGCTCATGGTCAGCGGCAGCGTGACGGACGACAGCGACGACACTTCCCAGTACAGACTCCGAGACAGGAAGAGCCGGTACAGAACCACCACTGAGATGGACTGACACAAGATCACACCGATCGTCACCACCTGCAGAACCACACAGACACCAGTGAGTGTGTGTGTGTGTGTGTGTGTGTGTGTGAGAGAGAGTAAGAGTGTGTGTGTGTGTGTGTGTGTGTGTGACGAGACGTTCTGCTGCTGCTTCTCTTTACCTTTTCTTTCTGATGTTCGTTCAGCATCACAGAGAACAGAACCAGCACCGGATGACACAGAAACCACAAGAAACAACCCTGAAACACAAACACAGTAAAACAGTGTAATATTATATCAGTGTAAAACAGCTGTTTTCTACGTGAATATATAGTAAAGTGTCATTTATTCCTGTGATTAAAGCTGAATTTATTAGATGATAAATACAGTAAAACAGTGTAATATTATATCAGTGTAAAACAGCTGTTTTCTATGTGAATATATAGTAAAGTGTCATTTATTCCTGTGATTAAAGCTGAATTTATTAGATGATAAATACAGTAAAACAGTGTAATATTATATCAGTGTAAAACAGCTGTTTTCTATGTGAATATATAGTAAAGTGTCATTTATTCCTGTGATTAAAGCTGAATTTATTAGATGATAAATACAGTAAAACAGTGTAATATTATATCAGTGTAAAACAGCTGTTTTCTATGTGAATATATAGTAAAGTGTCATTTATTCCTGTGATTAAAGCTGAATTTATTAGATGATAAATACAGTAAAACAGTGTAATATTATATCAGTGTAAAACAGCTGTTTTCTATGTGAATATATAGTAAAGTGTCATTTATTCCTGTGATTAAAGCTGAATTTATTAGATGATAAATACAGTAAAACAGTGTAATATTATATCAGTGTAAAACAGCTGTTTTCTATGTGAATATATAGTAAAGTGTCATTTATTCCTGTGATTACAGCTGGATTATTCGCAGTGTTTGCAGTGAGCGAGGGATGTCTCACCTTGGCGAAGGAGAGGTAGAAGTCTCGTTTGAGAGCGCTCCGCTCCGCTGAGATGATCTGGTACAGAACTGACGCCAGAAACAGAGCGAGAGACACACGCAGGGCCATCAGGAGCCACCCGGACACACTGCTGGAGGAGTGAAAACTGTGGTGCTCCGACTCCTCAAACTGCTCCCAGATCAGCAGCGCCGCCTACACACACACACACACACACACACGAGTGAGAGAGAGGGAGAGTGTGTGTGAGTGAGTGTGTGTGTGTGTGTGTGTGTGTGTGTGTGCGCGGCTGACCTGAGCGATGACGACGGCTAGTGCGAGTGCAGTGGAGGCCGGAGACGAGTCCCACTGCAACGGTTTACTCGGAGACTTCCTGCTGCGGCTCAGAGTCCAGCCCACACACAGACTCAACAGCATGTAGAGCATCTGCACCTGCGCGATCATGTCACACACTAACACACACACACACACACACACACACCATTACTCTACATGCATTTGTCAGACCCTTCTGCACTGCAGTCAAAGTTCATGCAGTTCCTCGGATTCGAGCCCCTGATTTCTCATCATCCTGTTGAGACTTGCATTGAGACGCTTGCGGTTCCAGACTCACGTTCAGCGAGGCTCCCCGTCAGCGGCGTCCCCACTCCGTCTCGAGCGTATCTGAGGGTCAAACCACACACACACACACCATCAGCGGAGAACCTCGCCGTGACGCTCAAGTGCAGTAAAGCGGCTCTGACCGGGCCATGTGGATGTAGTTGAGCAGCACTGATGTTCCCTGCAGCAGGAGCGCGGCGCTCAACACCTTCAGCACCGTCAGCATCGGGCCGCCCTTCCTCAGCGCCTGCCACAGCGGCTGCACGTAGATGCACGACGCCACGAAGTACGCCACGATCAGCAGGAAGTAGAAACTGTGCAGCCCTGCCGCGAGAGGAAAGCTGCTGCATCAGATCAAACCAGCGTCCGAGAAACACGAGCGGAGAGAGTCTCACCGGCCTCCTCGGCGCTGAAGTGATCCAGCGGGTTCCCCGCGGCGTCCGGGTTCAGCATGGAGATCTGGAAGCGCACGTCCTCCAGCGCGCCGTCCAGCTGCCCGTCCTGACAGGTGTATCGGTCCACGTACATCACGTGCCACGTCTGTGGCGTCGGCTGCGGCGGCATCGTCTGGTTCTGCTCCTCTTTACTCAGAGTAACTGTGCAACGGCACATGAACGGGTCAGAAGAACATGCATGTTCAGCTGCTTCATAAACACTTTACATTCATGCATTGATCTGTTTTCAGCTCTATTTCACTTCTACTGGTGGAAAGAAAACATCCAAAATACACATTTAAGTGTTTCTTTTATTGCACTTTATTAGAGTCTGTGGATCTAAAGTCTTTGAGTCTCCTCTTCAATAACGTCACACACAGAACTAGTGTTGTTCATGTCTATATTCTGAAGGTCTGTATAGGTTTGGTTAGTATATAAGTTTGAGCGTCAGAAGACTCAGAGAATGAGAGGTCGCGTGATGTGTCTGTCATGTGAAATCAGGGTTCAGGGTTCAGTTTAGCAAAGCAGAATATAATCTCAGTTAGAGCCGCCCCGGATGTGAATGAATCTTACTGGAGATCTGGGCTGATGTGACTCTCTCCAGACAGCTGAGATTATCGAAGCCCTCCATGTCCTGAAACAGCAGCAGTCGAGCCTCCTTCTGCACGGCCATCTGAACGCCATCCACACGACACGCCAGCAGCCCGCGCTCACCTGCCACACATATAAACACGACACGCGATCACGTATAAACACGACACGCGACCACGTATAAACACGACACGCGATCACGTATAAACACGACACGCAACCACATATAAACACGACACGCGACCACGCATAAACACGACACGCGACCACGTACAAACACGACCACGTATAAACACGACACGCGACCACGTATAAACACGACACGCGACCACGCATAAACACGACACGCGACCACGTACAAACACGACCACGTATAAACACGACACGCGACCACGCATAAACACGACACGCGACCACGCATAAACACGACACGCGACCACGCATAAACACGACACGCGACCACGCATAAACACGACACGCGACCACGCATAAACACGACACGCGACCACGCATAAACGCGACCACGCATAAACGCGACCACGTATAAACACGACACGCGACCACGTATAAACACGACACGCGACCACGTATAAACACGACACGCGACCACGTATAAACACGACACGCGACCACGTATAAACACGACACGCGACCACGTATAAACACGACACGCGACCACGCATAAACACGACACGCGACCACGCATAAACACGACACGCGACCACGTATAAACACGACACGCGACCACGTATAAACACGACACGCGACCACGTATAAACACGACACGCGACCACGTATAAACACGACACGCGACCACGCATAAACACGACACGCGACCACGCATAAACACGACACGCGACCACGTATAAACACGACACGCGACCACGTATAAACACGACACGCGACCACGTATAAACACGACACGCGACCACGTATAAACACGACACGCGACCATGCATAAACACGACACGCGACCACGCATAAACACGACACGCGACCACGCATAAACGCGACCACGCATAAACGCGACACGCGACCACGTATAAACACGACACGCGACCACGTATAAACACGACACGCGACCACGCATAAACACGACACGCGACCACGTATAAACATGACACGCGACCACGTATAAACACGACACGCGACCACGTATAAACATGACACGCGACCACGTATAAACACGACACGCGACCATGTATAAACACGACACACGACCACGTATAAACACGACACGCGACCACGCATAAACGCGACCACGCATAAACGCGACACGCGACCACGTATAAACACGACACGCGACCACGTATAAACACGACACGCGACCACGCATAAACACGACACGCGACCACGTATAAACATGACACGCGACCACGTATAAACACGACACGCGACCACGTATAAACATGACACGCGACCACGTATAAACACGACACGCGACCATGTATAAACACGACACACGACCACGTATAAACACGACACGCGACCACGTATAAACACGACACGCGACCACGTATAAACACGACACGCGACCACGTATAAACACGACACGCGACCACGCATAAACACGACACGCGATCACATATAAAAATGACACATGATCATATATAAAAATGACACATGATCATATATAAAAATGACACATGATCATATATAAAAATGACACATGATCATATATAAACACGATACATGATCATATATAAAAAATGACACATGATCATATATAAAAATGACATATGATCATATATAAAAATGACACATGATCATATATAAAAAATTACACATGATCATATATAAAAATGACATATGATCATATATAAAAATGACACATGATCATATATAAAAAATTACACATGATCATATATAAAAATGACATATGATCATATATAAAAATGACACATGATCATATATAAAAATGACACATGATCATATATAAAAAATTACACATGATCATATATAAAAATGACACATGATCATATTTAAACATAACACATGATCATATATAAACACGATACATGATCATATATAAACATAACACATGATCATATATATAAAAATGACATGATCATATATAGAAATGACACATGATCATATATAAAAATGACACGTGATCATATATAAAAATGACACGTGATGATCATATATAAAAATGACACATGATCATATATAAAAATGACACATGATCATATATAAAAATGACACATGATCATATATAAACATAACACATGATCATATATTGACATTACATGATCATATATAAACATAACACATGATCATATATAAACACGATACATGATCATATCTAAACATGACACATGATCATATATAAAAATGATACATGATCATAATACATGATCATAAATAAACATAATATGCATGCATGTGAAAAGAAAGCCGGAAGAAAAATGCAAATGCATGATTTATTGTATTAATATCAGACACCCACCATGATACAGAAATCTCGTGATGTATTGCCCATTATTATCTCTCGCCGCGTCGCTCCTGAAAACCCCAGAAACCGTTTTTCCAGCTGCCGGATATGAACTGAATAAAAGAACAATGAGAATGATAAAGCACACAAACATTATTTCATTTCAGCAGAAGCTCTTATTCCCTTCATTCACTGCAATCAATGAGGTCACACTGTTCATTTCCGCCCACCGGACGATTGACTTCGGTTACAACCAATCCGAATACGCCTTTTCTGCCTGGCGCAGTGAAGCTGCCAATGAGAGCGCAGCGGAGGCGGGGACAGAGTTGCTGGCAGCTCGGCTCATACGTGTCAGCGCTGCCGCAAAGCGCTCGAAGTGTCGTGAGCGCCGTGTTTACGGAGAGTTCTGAACTTCAGCGCTTCTTTCTCGAAGAGATGTGGAGTAATCAATACTGTGAGTGATCAGTACAGTCAGTGATCAGTACAGTGAGTAACGCGTTTCTCAAGCGATACACTGTTATTGAAAGCGATCAGAGTCTCACTTTACCTTTATTCTCTCAGGTTGAACTGATGTCGGTGTGAAGATGAGCGAGTGGCGCGCTGTTCTGGTGACCGGAGGCGCGGGATTCATGTGAGCCGTTACAGACGACCGTTACTGACTGTTACTGACATCGACCGTTTCTGACCACTGTTACTGACCACCGTTACTGACATCGACCGTTACTGACGACTGTTACTGACGACTGTTACTGACGACTGTTACTGATGACTGTTACTAACGGCGGTTACTGACGACCATTACTGACCGTTGCTCACCACCGATACTGATGACCGTTACTGACCATCGTTACTGACCACCGACCGTTACTGACGACCGTTACTGATGACCGTTACCGACTGCTACTGATTTATGAAAACTGACTGCTTTAGACAACAGAACAAAATCAAGTCTTTATTCATCAGTCAAATTAAAGAAAGAATCACAAACACTTTACAATTAAATCACTGGACAGACACATTTCTGATTGAGTCACAAACAGCAGTTTCCCTCATAAAGATGGCTGTCGGATAAACGTACCCTGAACATCGCCCAACACCAGCAGACTAAAACCCTGACAAACTCCTGGCTGTGGATCAGACCGAGCACCAAAACACTCGTAGCCAATCAGCAGTGAGGGGCGTGTCCACTCGTGAGGGGGAGGGGCTTGTGAATGTAGGGGCGGGGTTATGGATATAGGGGTGTGGCTCTGTCAGCTGGGGGCGTGTCTACTGTGGCAGATCCTGATCTAATGATAGCATTCATGTGTTCCCAGTGGATCTCATCTGATCTCTGCTCTGGCCGAGAGATTCCCGCACTGCCGGATCATCAATGTTGATAACGTGAGTTCTGTCCCGCACACTGCCCAGCGTTTGAGCGTCTGCCCGCTGATGGTTCGTGGTTCTGTTTCAGCTCCAGCGCTGCTCGAGTCTGAAGAACCTGCGGTCGGTGGAGGCCAGCGGCAGATACGCCTTCATCCCGGTATAAAGAGCACACACGCAGATAAACTGCTCTTACTGCTGCCCAGTGCCCGGTCACACACTCTCTGCTTCCTTCAGGGGGATGTTTGCAATCCGTTCTTCATAAACCACCTCTTTTCCACGGAAAACATCGACGTTGTGTTTCACTGCGCGGCTGAAACTCATGTGGGTGAGTGAACGTCTGTCGCTGCTTCATGAATCGATGTGCGAGGCATTAATCTCTGTTCGTCCCAGAGAGCTCGTTCCTGCGGCCGTCACACTTCATGCGTGTGAATGCGGACGGCACGGCGGTTCTGGTCCGGGCGGCGCTGCGGGCGCGAGTGCGGCGCTTCATCTACGTCAGCACGGATGAGGTGTACGGACACGGCCAGGAGCAGGTGCGTTCCTCCGTGTTTTTGACGTTTTCCAGCACAAACATTCTGCCGTCAACATGCATTTAACGTGAAAATATCAAGGCTTGTTTTCTGAGAAATTAAGGCAAAAGTAACAGGTTTTATACCTAAAACAAAATCAAATATACATTTTTAATTAAGCTCATCAGCTAAAAATATCATTCTTGTTTTAATCATAAACTCACTTTGGTTGAATAGAATATTGTTATGTGTAAATGTGTCGTGTTTTAAGAATCTTTAGACATTGGCTCTGGAAGTAATGGAGATTTGTTGAAAGTTATATTTTTAAAACCATGGCATGCTGGCATATCGCATTCCCTTCAGTTCATTCCACACTCTTTCCTTTCCTGCTCTTGAAACGTCTTTAAACAGTCTTAAATCTGCGTCTGTAACCCTGCGAGTGTTTCTGATGAGAACTGAACGAGTGACGTGAGGAAGACGAGTTTCTGACGAGCTTCTTGTTTTCAGCCGTTTGATGAACTGAGTCCTCAAAGACCCACCAATCCGTACTCGACCTCAAAAGCAGCCGCAGAAAACATCGTGATGTCCTACTGGATCAAACACAAGGTACCAGTCATGAGACGAGCAGGAGGAGGAGGAGGGTGAGGGGGATGAAGATAATGATGGTGATTAGGAAGATGAGGGTGATGATGAGGAAGATGGTTATAATGAGGATGATGAGGGTGAATAAAAATAAAAATATGAATAACAAAGGTAATTCTGAACTATGTATCTAATATAAATATTCATATTAATGTTAGTTTACAGTGTTTTGTCACATATACAGCTTTTGATCTGTAGTAGTAAATGTTTATTCTTAGTTCAGGTTAGTTAGTGTAGTTGTAATACTGATTAATAATGTATAATCTGTAAATAATGCCAGTGCTACACGCGATGCAACAGAAATCTGTCATGGTTTTGCCATGAAATGATCCGCTGTTTGTTTTCTCTGGAGTTTCCCGCTGTGATCACGAGGAGCAGTAACGTTTACGGGCCGCGGCAGTATCACGAGAAGGTACGCGAGCGCAGCGCTACGCCACGGTGCCGTCGCTCAGAGCCTAACGCCGTGTGATTGTGTTCCGTCAGGTCATTCCCAGATTCCTGTCACTCATTCAACAGCAGCAGAAATGGTGAGACGTCTTCCCTCTATCAGAGTCTCTGAACTCCTGAAACTACTCTGAGTTTCACAACATCACTCATTATCATAATTCATGCGCAGAATAAAGGGGCGGGGCTTGAGTGAGTGTCGTGTTGAAATCAAGGGGCGGGACATTTCCCAAACACCCAATCACAACACACCGTTCTAGCCGCCCAATCAGAGCACAGTGTGCTTTCAGAAGGCGGGGCTTCATAGAGACAGGAACTAAACAGAGCGTTTCTGACAGACTGGGAAGAGACGAGAATATGGGGAAAATAATCAACATTCAAGCAGGTAATCAGAGCACGTGTGGTTTGTTGTGCAGCACGATCCAGGGCTCCGGCCTGCAGTCCAGACACTTCCTGTACGTCAGTGATGTCACAGACGCCTTGCTGACGGTGATGGAGAAGGGCATTCTGGGAGAGATTTACAACATTGGGAGCAGCTTTGAGATTCCCATCATTCAGCTCGCCAGAGAACTGCTGGAAATGGTAGGAGTCACATGACCAGTGTTATATTTTATATATATTATAGTGTTACGAGTCGTCAGTAATTCAGTGTCACTTCCTGCTGAGCTGGCGCAGGTTTGTACATGTTTAAATGTTAGTTTTGATAAGAGCCGATCACTTCATACTCATAGAACTTGATTAGTTGATCAGCTGTGAGTCACTGAACTGTTTCCTGTCCACAGAAAGTGAAGGATGTCTCTGGTGAAGCGCTGGAGGATTGGATGGAGTTTGTGGAAGACCGGTGTGTGTGTGTGTGTGTGTGTGTTCTTCCTCATGTTTGCAGTTCATGCTTGTGAATGATCCTGCATGTTTATGTTGATTCCTGCTCTTCATCTCTAGTCCCGTGACGGAGCTCCGCTATCCCATGCTCTCCCACAAACTGCACAGACTCGGCTGGAGGCCAAAGGTCACGTGGACGGAAGGAATCAGACACACCAGTAAGAGATTCTACAGCAAACATTACACATGGTGAAGAGGATGATGATGAAGAGTGTGACTTGTCTCTGTGTTTTCAGTAAAGTGGTATGAAGAGAATCTGAACTACTGGCCGTTGATCAGTGGAGATCAGGATTCTGCAGAAGCGAGTGATTCACATGCAGAGCCTCATCAGCCATGTTTATGATCAACTCCGTCATCAACTCCGTCATCAACTCCGTCATCAACTCCGTCACGCTGAAGAATTATGTGTGTAATATTAGATCTGTGATCTGCTTCACTGAAGAGCCTCAGGAATCTTTACAGACCAAAAGCTGAAGATTTACAAACTGTTGTTAAAAATAATTTGCGATGAAAACTGTCACAAGCTTTATGATTATGAAAGAAAAACTTAATTTGTATTAATACATGAATCGTTTTCAATCATATTTATCATTTAATAAAAAAGTTTTTTTTAATGGCGTTCTTTGATAATGCTCAACATTAGCGTGTTTATAGTAGTAATTATACATGTATTATATGAGTAAACATCAAGTTAATACACACGTTTATTAATATGAATCTTTTGAAATAATTCCTGCCAAATAAAATTACATCTATTACATTTTAAATGTCTTTTTCACATATGTTTATCTGAGAATTATATATAAAGTACAGATTAACTTAACGAAACCATCTAATCAGAAATACTTCACACTGCTTTAAAAGTTAATTTCGGATGCTTTGATCTGTGACGTTGAGCGCGCGCCCGCGCCCGCCCGTTGCGCAGTTCGGAAGTGACGTCAGAGTAGGCGCACGTGCGGAGGCCAGCGTGTTTCCACAGCGTGTTTGTGTGTTGATGTGACTGGAAACGCGCATCGCAGCCGGTCATGACGGGCGAACAGCAGCGCTATCCTCCGCCGACCTTCAGCACAGCGGCAGACGCTTCAGCGGCGCTTCCCTGGAGCAGCAGCCGGTTCGAGGCGAGCAGAGACTGGAGCTGGAGCCAATCCGCACCGGCCGGACCCTGGAGCCCAAACCCCGGGCAGCGGCACCAGCGCGCAGGTCCTTCCCACTGAAACCCTCACCCGTAAACAGTCGAGTTAGTGTCGTCATGCGCCCGGTTAACAGTCGAGTTTGTGTCGTCACGCGCCCGGTTAACAGTCGAGTTAGTGTCGTCACGTAACTGGTTAACAGTCGGGTTTAGTGTCGTCACGTAACTGGTGAACAGTCGAGTTAGTGTCGTCACGCGCCCGGTTAACAGTCGAGTTTGTGTCGTCACGTAACTGGTTAACAGTCGGGTTAGTGTCGTCACGTAACTGGTTAACAGTCGAGTTAGTGTCGTCACGTAACTGGTTAACAGTCGGGTTTAGTGTCGCCACGTAACTGGTTAACAGTCGGGTTAGTGTCGTCACGTAACTGGTTAACAGTCGAGTTAGTGTCGCCACGTAACTGGTTAACAGTCGAGTTAGTGTCGTCACGTAACTGGTTAACAGTCGGGTTTAGTGTCGCCACGTAACTGGTTAACAGTCGAGTTAGTGTCGCCACGTAACTGGTTAACAGTCGAGTTAGTGTCGTCACGTAACTGGTTAACAGTCGAGTTAGTGTCGCCACGTAACTGGTTAACAGTCGAGTTAGTGTCGCCACGTAACTGGTTAACAGTCGAGTTAGTGTCGTCACGTAACTGGTTAACAGTCGGGTTAGTGTCGTCACGTAACTGGTGAACAGTCGAGTTAGTGTCGTCACGTAACTGGTTAACAGTCGGGTTTAGTGTCGCCACGTAACTGGTGAACAGTCGAGTTAGTGTCGTCACGTAACTGGTTAACAGTCGGGTTTAGTGTCGTCACGTAACTGGTTAACAGTCGAGTTAGTGTCGTCACGTAACTGGTTAACAGTCGGGTTTAGTGTCGCCACGTAACTGGTTAACAGTCGAGTTAGTGTCGTCACGTAACTGGTTAACAGTCGAGTTAGTGTCGTCACGTAACTGGTTAACAGTCGGGTTAGTGTCGTCACGTAACTGGTTAACAGTCGGGTTAGTGTCGTCACGTAACTGGTTAACAGTCGGGTTAGTGTCGTCACGTAACTGGTTAACAGTCGGGTTAGTGTCGTCACGTAACTGGTTAACAGTCGGGTTAGTGTCGTCACGTAACTGGTTAACAGTCGGGTTAGTGTCGTCACGTAACTGGTTAACAGTCGGGTTTAGTGTCGCCACGTAACTGGTGAACAGTCGAGTTAGTGTCGTCACGTAACTGGTTAACAGTCGGGTTAGTGTCGTCACGTAACTGGTGAACAGTTGAGTTAGTGTCGTCACGTAACTGGTTAACAGTCGAGTTAGTGTCGTCACGTAACTGGTTAACAGTCGAGTTAGTGTCGTCACGTAACTGGTTAACAGTCGAGTTAGTGTCGTCACGTAACTGGTTAACAGTCGGGTTAGTGTCGTCACGCAACTGGTTAACAGTCGGGTTTAGTGTCGTCACGCAACTGGTTAACAGTCGGGTTTAGTGTCGCCACGTAACTGGTTAACAGTCGGGTTAGTGTCGTCACGTAACTGGTTAACAGTCGGGTTAGTGTCGTCACGTAACTGGTGAACAGTCGAGTTTGTGTCGTCACGCGCCCGGTTAACAGTCGAGTTTGTGTCGTCACGTAACTGGTTAACAGTCGGGTTAGTGTCGTCACGTAACTGGTTAACAGTCGAGTTAGTGTCGTCACGTAACTGGTTAACAGTCGGGTTTAGTGTCGCCACGTAACTGGTTAACAGTCGGGTTAGTGTCGTCACGTAACTGGTTAACAGTCGAGTTAGTGTCGCCACGTAACTGGTTAACAGTCGGGTTAGTGTCGTCACGTAACTGGTTAACAGTCGGGTTTAGTGTCGCCACGTAACTGGTGAACAGTCGAGTTAGTGTCGTCACGTAACTGGTTAACAGTCGGGTTAGTGTCGTCACGTAACTGGTGAACAGTTGAGTTAGTGTCGTCACGTAACTGGTTAACAGTCGAGTTAGTGTCGTCACGTAACTGGTTAACAGTCGAGTTAGTGTCGTCACGTAACTGGTTAACAGTCGAGTTAGTGTCGTCACGTAACTGGTTAACAGTCGGGTTAGTGTCGTCACGCAACTGGTTAACAGTCGGGTTTAGTGTCGTCACGCAACTGGTTAACAGTCGGGTTTAGTGTCGCCACGTAACTGGTTAACAGTCGGGTTAGTGTCGTCACGTAACTGGTTAACAGTCGGGTTAGTGTCGTCACGTAACTGGTTAACAGTCGGGTTTAGTGTCGCCACGTAACTGGTTAACAGTCGGGTTTAGTATCGCCTGGTGAACAGTCGAGTTAGTGTCGTCACGTAACTGGTGAACAGTCGAGTTAGTGTCGTCACGTAACTGGTGAACAGTCGAGTTAGTGTCGTCACGTAACTGGTTAACAGTCGGGTTTAGTGTCGTCACGTAACTGGTTAACAGTCGGGTTTAGTGTCGTCACGTAACTGGTTAACAGTCGGGTTTAGTGTCGTCACGTAACTGGTTAACAGTCGGGTTTAGTGTCGCCACGTAACTGGTTAACAGTCGGGTTAGTGTCGTCACGTAACTGGTGAACAGTCGAGTTAGTGTCGTCACGTAACTGGTGAACAGTCGAGTTAGTGTCGTCACGTAACTGGGTAACAGTCGGGTTTAGTGTCGTCATGTAACTGGTTAACAGTCGGGTTAGTGTCGTCACGTAACTGGTGAACAGTCGAGTTAGTGTCGTCACGTAACTGGTGAACAGTCGAGTTAGTGTCGTCACGTAACTGGTGAACAGTCGAGTTAGTGTCGTCACGTAACTGGTTAACAGTCGGGTTAGTGTCGTCACGTAACTGGTGAACAGTCGAGTTAGTGTCGTCACGTAACTGGTGAACAGTCGAGTTAGTGTCGTCACGTAACTGGGTAACAGTCGGGTTTAGTGTCGTCACGTAACTGGTTAACAGTCGGGTTTAGTGTCGTCACGTAACTGGTGAACAGTCGAGTTAGTGTCGTCACGTAACTGGTGAACAGTCGAGTTAGTGTCGCCACGTAACTGGTTAACAGTCGGGTTTAGTGTCGTCACGTAACTGGTTAACAGTCGGGTTAGTGTCGTCACGTAACTGGTTAACAGTCGGGTTAGTGTCGTCACGTAACTGGTTAACAGTCGAGTTAGTGTCGTCACGTAATTGGTTAACAGTCGGGTTAGTGTCGTCACGTAACTGGTTAACAGTCGAGTTAGTGTCGTCACGTAACTGGGTAACAGTCGGGTTTAGTGTCGTCACGTAACTGGGTAACAGTCGGGTTTAGTGTCGTCACGTAACTGGTGAACAGTCGAGTTAGTGTCGTCACGTAACTGGTGAACAGTCGAGTTAGTGTCGTCACGTAACTGGTGAACAGTCGAGTTAGTGTCGCCACGTAACTGGTTAACAGTCGAGTTAGTGTCGCCACGTAACTGGTTAACAGTCGGGTTTAGTGTCGTCACGTAACTGGTTAACAGTCGAGTTAGTGTCGTCACGTAACTGGGTAACAGTCGGGTTTAGTGTCGTCACGTAAGTGGTTAACAGTCGAGTTAGTGTCGTCACGTAACTGGGTAACAGTCGGGTTTAGTGTCGTCACGTAACTGGTTAACAGTCGAGTTAGTGTCGTCACGTAACTGGGTAACAGTCGGGTTTAGTGTCGTCACGTAACTGGTTAACAGTCGGGTTTAGTGTCGTCACGTAACTGGTTAACAGTCGGGTTTAGTGTCGTCACGTAACTGGTTAACAGTCGAGTTAGTGTCGTCACGTAACTGGGTAACAGTCGGGTTTAGTGTCGTCACGTAACTGGTTAACAGTCGGGTTAGTGTTGTCACGTAACTGGTTAACCACCCGGTTAGTGTCGTCACGCTCCCGTTAACCGTATGTTTAGTACTCAATTGAGATGTTTTTATGAAGCGGTTTGACCTCTTGTCGTCTCTGTCAGGTTATCATCATAACCGGGATGTGTGGCGCGGGTCAGGGCAGCACCAGTGGGGTAAAAGGGTAAAAACATCTTCATTGGTCTGTTTTGTTTCAGTGTTGGAGTTTATCTCCAGTCAGATTTGACCATGTTTTGTTTCTTTGAGCAGAAGCAGCAGAAAGAGCCAGAGTTCAGTCATTTCTGTGACACGTGTGACCGAGGCTTCAAAACACGAGACAAGTATGACGAACACGTCTCTCAGCACGTGAAGGTGATCCGCCGCTGTCACCGATCTGCTGCCGCTGTGAATAATGAGCTGGTTCTGACCCTCGTTTGATGTGTTTCCAGTGCTCTGTGACAGACTGCCGCTTCACTGCGCATGAGAAGCTGGTGAAGATCCACTGGAGAAACGTAAGAGCAATAACTACAACCGCTTTAATCTAATCTTCTCTTAAGAGAATACGAGTGGAACTGCAATATTGTGTCAATTGCTGTTAAAAACGATGAATCCGTCCTGCTTTAACAAGCTCATGCATTGAAAGCGACATGATTAATATGAACAGAAGGATGTTTTGACGCTGGTTATCGTTCTCTGTGCAGAACCACAGTCCGGGAGCCAAGCGGATCAAACTGGACACGGCGGAGGACGTCGCCAAATGGAGAGAAGAGAGACGCAAGTGAGCTGGACGATTATTGATTTATTGATGATATGGGCTTTCCTGTGTGTGTAACAGTAGAGAGCAGCGCTTGCAACATCAAGGTCATGGGTTCGATTCCCAGGGAAAGCAAGAACTGATTAGAATGTCAATGTGTTTCTTGAATGATGATAAAAGCAGGAATGTGAATGTAATCAACAGGAAAATTACACGCAGAATTTAAACTTGCAATTGTGTCTCGCTTTTGACCGTTAATGACGTAATTCATACGGTTTTTCCTCACAATTATGAGAGATAACCTCGAAAATGAAAAGTGAGTTTATTACCAATTCTAACTTTATTTTTTACAATTCTGAATTGTGAGACTGAAAAGTGACAATTAGCTTTGTTTTATTTCGTGGTAGAAACAAACATTAATAAAAATTTGATATAGAGGCAATTCAAATGTGCGAAAACTAAATCTAGAGAAACTTTGAAGTTGTGTTGAGAGAGCCTGAAAAATAAAGTAGAGAAACAGAGATGATAGAGGCTGATTGGTGTTTGTTTGTTTGTTTGTTTGTTTTAGCACATTGCTTCCATGATTAAGCATAATGTTGTTATGATTTAACGTGGCTAGCATGCTTTAATTTAACGTGATTTAGCGTATTGCTAGCATGATTTAGCGCGTTGTGAACATGCTTTAGCATGATTTAGGTTGGAATGCGTCACTGAGATCCTGTTGGCGTGTGCAGGAACTACCCGACGCTGAGGAACGTGGAGAGGAAGCAGCAGCTGGAGGAGGTGAAGGAGCGGCGAGGAGACGTGCTGGAGACGCCGCAGTTCGGGTGCGTTTCTGATCGCCACTGCGTGCTTGCGTTCGCTGCCGCGTGATTTAACCGTGATGTGTGTGTGTGTGTGTGTGTGTGTGTGTGTGCAGGCGTATGCGGAGCCGCGGCAGAGGCCGTCAGGAGCGCGACCCGCTCGCAGCGCTGGCCGACAGTGACCCCGGTCAGAAACACACCGTCACTCACACATACTCGTGCGTTTACTCCCTCACTTCAACTCTCTTGCTCTTTAGAGTCTGATAAGGACGAGTCTGTTCAGCAGACGCAAGCTGAACTCACCGTCGCCCCCAAGTGCGTGACCTCTGCCCTCGGGTCGCTGATGTCCAGCTACGGGGACGAGATCACCAGCAGCGAGAGCGACGGAGACGGTAAATATCTTTACAGCTTTCATGTGTCATTAACAATAAACAACATTAATAGGATCAAATGTAGTGTTATTATTGACAAGTTAATGCACTAACAAACAAATAAAACGCGTTAATTCTCTCATAATATCCACTGCAGCGTCAGCTGTTTCTCCGCGTCTGAAACGCTTCATTTGGAGATTCAGTCTCTCTAAGCCCCGCCCCTCTGAGAGCAGCTCTGCTCTGATTGGTCAGAACACAAGCGCTCATTATCATATGTGAATCTCAGCTCTTGATTGGCAGATACGAACAGTAATGATGGTGTGTGTTTTACCGTATCAATCAGAAACAGCGTCTCCACATGAACACACACACTCTTCCAGACTCACACACACCACAGGGATTGAGGGCGGAGCAAACAGATGCCAATCAACACCAGAGGCGGGGCTTATGCTAATGAGTTACAAACCTGCACCGGTTCAGCAGGAAGTGAGACTGAATTACTGACGACTCGCTTCAGCTCAGAATCACTTCATGTATCTGCATTTATCTTTCAGAGCTTCTACGTTCACAAACGGTTAAAATCTCAACTTTTCCAGTCGTGTTTGAATATTTTCTCCGTTTTATGCTAATTAAATCTCTGCTGGAACAGATGCTGCTGTGCTGAGAGCCAGTCAGGCTTTAGAGGAGAACAAGAAGTTACTTCACACACTTCCTGTCCAGAAGAGCACAGCGGCGCGTGAGGACCGACCACAGCCATCCCATAATGCCCCGGCCGGCAGAGGAAGAGGAAGAGGGAAAGGAAGAGGGAGAGGAAGAGGAGGCGGTCACAGTAACTCTGATGAAACACAGCGACATCGACCGACTCTACTAGAGATGGCGAGTGAAACACACACACATCCTTCACACTCACCTCATTCCAAACCTGCGGCTTTCTGACATAAAGCGTCTGCGAAGATCATGTGACTGAAGACTGGAGTAATGATGCTGAAAATACAGCTTTAATTCACAGAAAACAGCTGTATTACACTGATATAATATTACACTGTTTTACTGTATTTATCATCTAATAAATTCAGCTTTAATCACAGGAATAAATGACACTTTACTATATATTCACATAGAAAACAGCTGTTTTACACTGATATAATATTACACTGTTTTACTGTATTTATCATCTAATAAATTCAGCTTTAATCACAGGAATAAATGACACTTTACTATATATTCACATAGAAAACAGCTGTTTTACACTGATATAATATTACACTGTTTTACCGTATTTATCATCTAATAAATTCAGCTTTAATCACAGGAATAAATGACACTTTACTATATATTCACATAGAAAACAGCTGTTTTACACTGATATAATATTACACTGTTTTACTGTATTTATCATCTAATAAATTCAGCTTTAATCACAGGAATAAATGACACTTTACTATATATTCACATAGAAAACAGCTGTTTTACACTGATATAATATTACACTGTTTTACTGTATTTATCATCTAATAAATTCAGCTTTAATCACAGGAATAAATGACACTTTACTATATATTCACATAGAAAACAGCTGTTTTACACTGATATAATATTGCACTGTTTTACTGTATTTATCATCTAATAAATTCAGCTTTAATCACAGGAATAAATGACACTTTACTATATATTCACATAGAAAACAGCTGTTTTACACTGATATAATATTACACTGTTTTACTGTATTTATCATCTAATAAATTCAGCTTTAATCACAGGAATAAATCACACTTTACTATATATTCACATAGAAAACAGCTGTTTTACACTGATATAATATTACACTGTTTTACTGTATTTATCATCTAATAAATTCAGCTTTAATCACAGGAATAAATGACACTTTACTATATATTCACATAGAAAACAGCTGTTTTACACTGATATAATATTACACTGTTTTACTGTATTTATCGTCTAATAAATTCAGCTTTAATCACAGGAATAAATGACACTTTACTATATATTCACATAGAAAACAGCTGTTTTACACTGATATAATATTACACTGTTTTACTGTATTTATCATCTAATAAATTCAGCTTTAATCACAGGAATAAATGACACTTTACTATATATTCACATAGAAAACAGCTGTTTTACACTGATATAATATTACACTGTTTTACTGTATTTATCATCTAATAAATTCAGCTTTAATCACAGGAATAAATGACACTTTACTATATATTCACATAGAAAACAGCTGTTTTACACTGATATAATATTACACTGTTTTACTGTATTTATCATCTAATAAATTCAGCTTTAATCACAGGAATAAATGACACTTTACTATATATTCACATAGAAAACAGCTGTTTTACACTGATATAATATTACACTGTTTTACTGTATTTATCGTCTAATAAATTCAGCTTTAATCACAGGAATAAATGACACTTTACTATATATTCACATAGAAAACAGCTGTTTTACACTGATATAATATTACACTGTTTTACTGTATTTATCATCTAATAAATTCAACTTTAATCACAGGAATAAATGACACTACTATATATTCACAGAAAACATCTGTTTTACACTGATATAATATTTCACTGTTTTACTGTATTCATCATCTAATAAATTCAGCTTTAATCACAGGAATAAATGACACTTTACTATATATTCACATAGAAAACAGCTGTTTTACACTGATATAATATTACACTGTTTTACTGTATTTATCATCTAATAAATTCAGCTTTAATCACAGGAATAAATGACACTTTACTATATATTCACATAGAAAACAGCTGTTTTACACTGATATAATATTACACTGTTTTACTGTATTTATCATCTAATAAATTCAGCTTTAATCACAGGAATAAATGACACTTTACTATATATTCACATAGAAAACAGCTGTTTTACACTGATATAATATTACACTGTTTTACTGTATTTATCATCTAATAAATTCAGCTTTAATCACAGGAATAAATGACACTTTACTATATATTCACATAGAAAACAGCTGTTTTACACTGATATAATATTACACTGTTTTACTGTATTTATCATCTAATAAATTCAGCTTTAATCACAGGAATAAATGACACTTTACTATATATTCACATAGAAAACAGCTGTTTTACACTGATATAATATTACACTGTTTTACTGTATTTATCGTCTAATAAATTCAGCTTTGATCACAGGAATAAATGACACTTTACTATATATTCACATAGAAAACAGCTGTTTTACACTGATATAATATTACACTGTTTTACTGTATTTATCATCTAATAAATTCAGCTTTAATCACAGGAATAAATCACACTTTACTATATATTCACATAGAAAACAGCTGTTTTACACTGATATAATATTACACTGTTTTACTGTATTTATCATCTAATAAATTCAGCTTTAATCACAGGAATAAATGACACTTTACTATATATTCACATAGAAAACAGCTGTTTTACACTGATATAATATTACACTGTTTTACTGTATTTATCGTCTAATAAATTCAGCTTTAATCACAGGAATAAATGACACTTTACTATATATTCACATAGAAAACAGCTGTTTTACACTGATATAATATTACACTGTTTTACTGTATTTATCATCTAATAAATTCAGCTTTAATCACAGGAATAAATGACACTTTACTATATATTCACATAGAAAACAGCTGTGTTACACTGATATAATATTACACTGTTTTACTGTATTTATCATCTAATAAATTCAGCTTTAATCACAGGAATAAATGACACTTTACTATATATTCACATAGAAAACAGCTGTTTTACACTGATATAATATTACACTGTTTTACTGTATTTATCATCTAATAAATTCAGCTTTAATCACAGGAATAAATGACACTTTACTATATATTCACATAGAAAACAGCTGTTTTACACTGATATAATATTACACTGTTTTACTGTATTTATCGTCTAATAAATTCAGCTTTAATCACAGGAATAAATGACACTTTACTATATATTCACATAGAAAACAGCTGTTTTACACTGATATAATATTACACTGTTTTACTGTATTTATCATCTAATAAATTCAACTTTAATCACAGGAATAAATGACACTACTATATATTCACAGAAAACATCTGTTTTACACTGATATAATATTTCACTGTTTTACTGTATTCATCATCTAATAAATTCAGCTTTAATCACAGGAATAAATGACACTTTACTATATATTCACATAGAAAACAGCTGTTTTACACTGATATAATATTACACTGTTTTACTGTATTTATCATCTAATAAATTCAGCTTTAATCACAGGAATAAATGACACTTTACTATATATTCACATAGAAAACAGCTGTTTTACACTGATATAATATTACACTGTTTTACTGTATCATCTAATAAATTCAGCTTTAATGAGCAGAAGAAAGTCTTTCAGGAACATTAGAAACTCTTCTCGTGTGTGTGATCATCACCAGTGACTGTGAGAAACAGGCCATAATTTTAATCCAGATTCACTAAAGTGAGACGTAACTCCTGAAGGTTGAAGAATGAGGCTGAATAACTGAATGTGTGTGTGTGTGTGTGTGCAGCTTCTGGCTCCCGACATCCGTCACGAGAGGAACGTGGTTCTGCAGTGCGTCCGATACGTCGTCCGGAGTGGATTCTTCGGTCTGGCCGGGAAAGACGGGCAGGAAATCGACGTCAGTGGAGAAGAGCGCTGGGATCGTCAGACGGACGCTGGGAAAGAGAGCGAGAGTGTGTTCCGGCAGCTGTTCGCTCGGGATTTGGTGTGTGAGGATCCGGAGCAGCAGAACACGCCAGTCGTCCGGTCATGAACACGGAACATCCGCTCGGATTCAACGAAAGCTGTCGAACGTTGAAAGCCGATTCCTGTGAAACTTGTTTCTGCCACGGAAATAATGAATCAAGAGGTCAATCAGACACAATTCAGACGTTTGTACTTGCAGATGCGAGTTTAATCTCACAATTCTTGCCTTTTTATCTCAGAATTCTAACTTTTTTTTTCTTTTCTTTTGAATATTTATTTTGTTTCTTCATAATAACAATGTGGTCTTTTCTCAGTATTGTGAGGAAAAAGTCGGAAATGCAAGAGAATTAAATTTGTGAAATAAAGTCCAAATTATACGAAGTTTGTCAGTTTCTCAGAAAAGTTGCAGATTTTTTTATTAATTTGTTTTTTTATTATTCTGTCAGAAACAAGGTTTCATAGATTTGTTTTTCACTTTTTGTTTTACATTTTTATTTACTAATCATGAATTTCGTTCTTTTGAAACAAGTTGGCAATACAAATGACTTTGTATAATAAATGATTTTGATCTGTGAAATGTTTCCATCACTGCAGGTAGTTTTCTGTACAACTCACAGATGTTATTAGCTGGTCAAAGGAGGTGTGTGTGTGTGTGTGAGAGTGTGTGTTGCAAACCTGCTCTTTGATGCCAATCTTTCATTTGAAAGTCACATTTCTAGCATCTGTAAAACCGCATTCTTCCATCTTACAAATATATCTAAATTACGGCATTTGCTCTCAATGACAGATGCAGAATGTGAGTTGATGTGGATGATTGTAATGCTGTACTGGGTGTTTGATCTGCCGCTTAATAAAAACACAGCAGCTGCAGTTCTTACTAGAAACAGGAAGTGTGAGCATATTATCCGGTTCCAGCACTGCTCTGATTCCTGTTAAACACACAACATTTATAAATCCTGATAATTACTTACAAAGCATTAAATGGTTTTGGTACTTGATCTCTGAACACATTATAGTCCTTCACGTCTATTGCCATCCCATAATTCTGTTCAGTTAATAATAATACCTAGAATATCAAAGTCAACTGCTGGCGGTCGATCCTTTTCCTATTTAGCTCCTAAACTCTGGAACAGTCTTCCTATTACAGTTCGGGAAGCAGACACACTCTGTCAGTTTAAATCTAGACTAAAAACACATCTTTTCAACCTGGCATACACATAACACATTATACATACATTTTTAATCCAAATCATGTAAAATGATTATTAGGCTGCATAATTTAGATAAGCCGGAACCGGGAACATTCCCATAACACCTGATGTACTCGATACATCAGAAGAAGAATGCCATCTACGCTGATATTGGTCTCTGTTTATTCCGAGGTTATCTGAGGAAGAACCTGCAGCTCGACACACACAGTCACACTCATTCACAGGAACTGGATGAATATCTGAATGCTGTTTATCCGGATCTGAACTCAGTTAATCAATAGAGCATTAGTGCTTGCAACATCAAAGTCATGGGTTCAATTCTCAGGGAAAGCAAGAACTGATAAGAATATCAATGTGTTTCTTGAATGATGATAAAAGCAGCTGATAAATGTGTGAATGTGAATATAATAACTGTTAGTTCAGGAAGAACTGAGAGAGTCGGGTTAGTGTTTATATCAAGAGCTATAAAATAAAGATGATTTGACATTCTGTAATCTGTAAGCATTCTGTAAAGCTCTTCAATGCAACAAAGCAATCAAACTCATGCTCAAACTGCCACTATAACAGAAAAATGCCTTACATTAAACGTGTAAAACATCAATTAATCTTAATGTTAATTTCAAAACTTTTTTAGAATCAAAATAATCTCCTTTAATGGATCTATTAACAGTATTTGTATGTCTCCTTTTACAGATGCTCTGCTGCAATATTATTTCTTGAGTATCACTGAAAGACAACGTTAATAAAATGATTAAAAATGACGTGTTGAAAAAGAATGACGTGTTTCCGTCGGTTTGCAGCCGCAGCCTCGTGATGGGCGTGTCCTGTGCGCCTGGCCCCGCCCCCTCTGCGTCACCGCTAGCTCGTCGGTTAGCGGCTAAGCGCTCGGTGAGGAGAGACAGCATGAGACAGCAAAGCTGCGGCTGAAGCCATTCCTCCGTTCCTGAGAGCCCGGGAGGATTAACCGGCGTTCCGGTGCATATCACGAGCGTGTGAGGTGATGTGAGCGTGTGTTTGTGTGCGTTGATTAGCCGGCGTTGAGCGACGGACACAGAAGATGATGATGAACATGATGATGATGAACATAAACAGTATAAGGATGATGATGTGTTTCTGTCAGGATTTGATTCGCTGCGAGATTTAGGTAGTTGTCCGTTAACTAGCAGGCGGGTTAACCAGGAGCTTCATAAACTCTGATCCTCCAGCTCTTGCTGTTTAAATGGGGACTGTGAGCGTTTCTTTGCTCTGCCCGCACAGACTGTAGTTCCTCCGGTCCAGAAGCGCTTGACCAGCATCCCCGTCCGCACAAGAGACACGTTCCCAGCATGCATCACTCCGAGGCCAGCGGCGAGGGCCGGCGGATGTCCCACCCGTCCGTGTTCTCCGGCCGCAGGGGCAGTGGATCCGTCGCCCCGTCCGACGACCACCCGCTGCACCCGCCCTCGCCCGGCCCGCACCACCACCCGCCGCACAGCCTCAGCGTCCAGAGCGCCGGCACGCAGGGCAAGAAGAAGAGCGGCTTCCAGATCACCAGCGTCCTGCCGGCACAGGCGTCCGCCAGCGGGAACAACAGCATCGCCGACGACACGGAGAGCTACGACGACATGGACGAGTCGCACACGGAGGACCTGTCCTCGTCCGACATGCTGGACGTGTCTGTGTCCCGAGCCACGGATCCCGGCGTCCCGGTGCGGAGCTCGTCCGAGGAGACGCTCAACAGTTTGCACGGAGGCGAGACTCCCGGAGTCACGTCTCCCAACGAGCCGGTGATGCAGCCGGGATACATGGTCAACGGAGTCCATCACCACAAGGCCGTTCAGGGGCGACCCACGGCTCCGCCTCCGATTCCCGGTCCGGTCGCGAGCGGATCCTCCGTCCAGGCGGCTCCGGTCGAGCCCAGCGGACCCACAGCAGCCGGTCCGGACGTCGCCGGTGCTCCGGTTCCGGTTGCTCCGATGAGCACAGCCTCTCGCTTCAGGGTGGTGAAGCTGGACTCCAGCTCGGAGCCGTTTCGGAAGGGCCGCTGGACTTGTACGGAGTATTACGAGAAGGACGGTCCGGCCGGAGACGGCGCCGCTCACAGGGCAGTGGAGAGCCTCATCCAGTCGGAGCACGAGAGCACGAGCAGCAGCTCCTCGGGAAGCACCTTGAGCGGCGGGGCAGACGCGCACACACACGCTCCCGCTCCGGACCCTCAGCCGATGGGAGCGGAGGCGTCCTCCGTCCCGCTCCGACCCCAGCCCTTCCCCACTAACCCCCCGAGTGCTCTTGCTCCAGTGGAGTTGCCCCCGATGCCGGCTCTCCCGGTGGCTCCGGTCGGGATGCTGGGACTCCCTCCAGCGGCCGTGGCTCCGCCGGTGTCTCCGCGTTCCTCCGGAGCCGCTCCGCTGCGGGCCGTGTTCCCCTCGCCGTACGTGACGGCGTCTCAGCTGGAAGACGCGCACCGGCTGCTCCTGCAGCATCACTCGCTGCTCTCGCTGACGGCCGGGAGCTTCGGAGCGCCGGATGCTGCACTCGGACCCGACGGAGCCGCCGCCGCCTTCAGCGTCTCAGCCGGAGGAGACGACGACAGGTGAGAGTCACGGCAAACTCACACACTTAACTTTATTTTCCTTTTTACTCTCATTTATTTTTTTATTTTTTAACTTAATTTTTTTTGTTTTTGTTTTATTACAACTTTCTCTCTCTTTGTCTCTCTCTCTCTCTCTCTCTTGTTTTATTTTGTTTCAGTTTAATTAGTTTTTATTTTATTAAATTGGTTAATAATTTTATTGTATGATTTGCTTAGTTTTTTAAGTACTTTTTCTCTCTCTTTCTCTCTCTCTCTCTCTCTGACTCTTGTTCTCTTTGATTCTCTCTCTCGTTTTATTTTATTTCAATTTAATTAGTTTTTCTTTTATTAAATAGGTTAATAATTGTGTAGTATGAGTTGTTTAGTTTTTAAAAGTACTTTTTAAAAATAAAATGATTAACTCTATATTTGTTAGCGATTTATCAAGTTAAATAAAATATAAAATGAGGAGTTCTGTGTTTGATCTTTGGGGTCAGAGTTCATCTCTGCTTTATTCCACTGATGGTCTGTCTGGTTGCCATAGTGACGCATCTGGTTCTGTAGTGACTCAGCAGAAGATGAGCGTCGTCATGACGATGCGTTGTTGCCGAACCTCGTTAACGTTCGTCCAGATGCTTGTTTGTTGTGTTGCTCTTCATTCAAAAGCTTTATTTCTGAGGTTTGGAAATAAATAAACTATTTTCTGTAGCAAAAGAAACAGGAAATTATTGTTACACAAACTAATTAAGTTACTGTGAAACTAATTAAATTAATTCTCAGATCTCAGGAGTATATTAATTTACTTTAATAAGTTAATATTTTTATTCTTCGCTGATGCATTAAATTGATACAAAGTGACAGTAAAAACTTTTATAAAGTTACAAAAGATTCTATTTCTTCAAAATTCTGTTCTTTTGAACTTCCTGTTCATCCAAGAATCCTGGGAAATAAAATGCATCTCAGAAATAAGAACTGATTTCAACTCTGATAATAATTATAACTGTTTGTGGATCATATCTGAATGATTAGTGAAGATCATGTGTTCGTATATCTCTGTTCATTATTAATCTTTTTTTATTTATTTATTAATTTGTTTGTGTGTTTATTGTTCCAGCCGTTATTTTCTGCAAACGCTGTTGATTCTGACGGATCAAACATTCACTTCTAATGTAATTATGCAGGTTATGAGATCAAAGCAGATGATAAAATCACTCAATTAATGCATATTAAAATTAATAAAAGCACAGACTAATAATTCTGAACTCTGAGCTTCCATTATAATAATCATAAAAAAATATGAGTAAAATATGGCATGTTTAATATCCAACGATCCAATATCCATTCTTTATCAGAATGTATGTGTGTGTGTGTGTGTGAGAGAGAGAGAGAGAGAGAGAGAGAGTGTATGTGTATGTGAGTGTGTGAGAGAGAGAAAGAAAGATTTTGCTTTAAATCATAAATCCAGAAACATATTTCTGAAAATAATGAAACTGTTGGATTAATTTGAGTGATGAAAAATTGCATCTCTCTGTTTCTCTGCACGCGTGTTCTGGTCTGCTGGCGTGTTGTTGTGGTCGGCGGAGCGAGTGATGATGGGTGGGTGTGTGTGTGTGTGTGTGTGTGTCCGGAGCGGAGCACGTGATTGGCTGCTGTCTCTAATCTCCTACGACTGTTTATGTAACCGCGGCGGGTCACGTGACTGCAGTGACATCACGTCTTCAGCGCGTGCGGCGGTTAGCAGCTCGTTAGCGTGGATGTGCTGAGGGCGTTTGATTGACAGGCGGCCGGAGCCCGAAGGCCGGGATGATGCCGCTGCGTCTGCTGTTCCGGGAGCTGGAGCGCCGCCGCAGGTGAAACACGGATCCCGCGGGATTCATGACCGCAGTTTGTATCGTCTCTTCCGTTTATTATTCATCAACAGATCCGTCATTTAAATCAATTAACCTCTTTGTTTAGCAGATTCAAAATGTTTAAAAATGTGCATTTGATATTTTATGCATTTGGCATTTTATCCCACGGGATTTACAGCTGTTATTGGGATCCGGGGAAATATGATGAAAATAAATCTGCATTGATTATCCTTTAAAACTTTCATTCAGAAATGTGCAAAAATCTAAACCTTTTATTGAAGTAAAAGATTCAACAAATGCTTTTCTCCAAAAACACGTTGGTCTCAATTATCTTTCCCATTTCTCTGGGATCAGCTGTGGGATTCTCCCGAAACACCGGATGAGTTGGGAGATCAGAGATCGTTCCCTGTGGATGCTGATCCTGACGGAACATTAGTAGATTTGTTGGGATGTTTTATCCGTTGGTGTTTGATAGAATCCGTGAGTCTGAAATCCAGCGGGATATTGATCCGTGGGGATGAGGATCTTCTCATTCATCTGAAGCTCTTATTTCAGTGGGATCTGTTTTCGTCCGGTTGAAGCTCCGCTCGCGTCTCAGCGGAATATCCTGGAGTTTGTTTTGGGATGAGCGAGGATTTCCAATCATCTGCTGAGGGTTTTCCAGGTTTTCTGATCCCAATGTTCCACCCATCTCTGGGATTCCCAAAGTCCCGCTCATGAAGTCGATACAGACGCACGTTCCTCTTCCGGGCGGATTCACGGCGTTCCTGATGGTGGAAAGGGATTTTTAAAGCTTTCTCTCTCTTCTGTGAAGCTCAATCTTTAATCAGAACTGAACTCTGCTTTTACTCGTTGATGATGATTAAGGGAATTTGGTCTCTGCGTTTCCTCATTGATAATCCTGTGAAACAGGAAGTGATCAGTTGAATGTGAGATCTGTGATTCCAGTGCTGCTGATCCGTGTGTTTTGAAGGAAAGCGTTTCTTTGATCATGTGATTTTCCCGCTTTCAGTTCTTTTGCTCGAATGAAAGGTCATTTTTTCACATTATTTTGAATGAAAGGTAAAAAGGATAGTTTTTCTCATCCATCTTTCATCATGTTACGCAGGGGTTTGCTTGTTTTGAGGATATTTCCCGTATCCGCAGTTTTTCTCCTGCTGTTTGATGCGACTCAGAAACACGAGTTTATTTCTGTACGAACAGAGCGTTTTATTAAACCGATGAAATGGTTTATTGTGCCTTTAAACAGAAGCATCTCTCCTCGACTGAAGCTTGCACTCCTCCTCCTCATCCTCTCATCCTTCTCTCCTTTCTCTGCTCTCCTTCTCTCCTCATCCTCTCATCCCCCTCTCATCATCCTCGTCATCCTCTCAACCTTATTTTCTCCTTACCTCTCTCCTCCTCCTCCGCTCTCCCTCTCTTCTGAGGAATGAACAGAGAGTGATGGATCTGTAAAGGAGTCCAAGATGGACGGCAGCCTCTGTTTAGCTGAGAAACTATTTTTTTGCCAAAACATTTTTTATTTTATTTCTTATTTTTTATTAAATTGCTGATTAATCACTGCCCATCATGATTGTGCTAATAATGCTGAGTGAGAATAACAACATGTTCCTGTCAATCACATGATCCACCAATAGCAAACCACAACCATCCAATCACAATCAAGCCCCGCCCATATTTGCTCTCGTTTGTTAAGCGATTCCTCCATATGCAGAACGATAGAGGAAAGACAATTTTATGAATTTAAAATGGTAATGATGTGCACAGATACATAATTTATATTAAATACTGCAATATTACATAAAAAGTAAGAAAAGTGTGTGTTGATGTGGTGGATGAGGATATTGTGATATAATCGCGTGTTCTGTGACGCAGCAGCGGGAGGGGCGGGGCCTGCATAGATTAGCCCGAGCTCTCCGCCAATGGCTGCGCTGCGGTTATTATGCAAATGAGCCGTGGCTGCGGATTCTCGCGACTGTAAGCCATTGCGAGGCTTTGTGTGGAAATCAGCGGCGCGTCGGGAATGTGACGCGACGCGAGTGTTTGCGTCTGACGGGCGGATAGCATGAATCCTGCGCGATGGATGTCGGGGTTTTCTCCATCTCTTTCCTGGCGTCGGTTCTGAGCGCGTCGCCCGTGCGGCTCGGGAACAGGTAACCGGAACCGATCCCGATCCCTCCCGCGCGGATCCAGTGCTGCATCACTCAATGAATGCCTGTGTTTGTTCTCCTGTCCCGCAGTTCCTCGGGAGCCAGTGTTGTGGCCATAGACAACAAGATCGAGCAAGCCATGGTGAGTCTCATCCTCCTGATTATCATTACTCTCATTATCAGCTTCACACGAGCAGCGATGACGCGATAAACGCGCTGTATAACGCATGCAAAACCTTATTGATCAGCCACTCATCCAGATTTCACTGGGAACATTTACTTAGATCTCCATCTTTTGTTGGGATGTTTCCCACAGTTTGTGTGTGAGTGAGAGTGTGTGTTTATGAGAGATATATAGGGAGAAAATGTGTGTGAGAGAGAGAAAGAATGAGTGTGTGTGTGTGTGAGAGAGAGAGAGAGTGTGTGTGTGTGTGTGTGTGTGTGTGTGTGTGTGTGGAGGCTGTGGTTGTTGCTAGGCAAACACTGACACTGATGCCCTGAATAACGGAGCGGCTCCTCCCTCCGGATGAAGAACATTCTGTTCCTCTTTCCGACTCCAGACGGATGCGGATCATATGCAGGAAGAATCCTGCTCACTGAAAGCTTTAAGGACTGTTTGAATATAGAGAGATCATAACAGTGGGATTGGGATTTTCTCTGAGGAATATCCGTTTCTGCTGAGTGGAAGGAAAATCATCGAAAACAGGGTTTTTATCCTCAACTCAAGCCGTACGGTCAGGTTTGTGTTTCTCTGGAACTGCATTAAATGCTTGTTTGAATATCTTTCATAGCCGAACTGAAAGCCACAGGAAGTAGTTGCAGAGACTCCGCCCACCCTCTTCTGATTGGTTGCGAGTGTAGTGTGCCTGTAGACTCCGCCCACCCTCTTCTGATTGGTTGCGAGTGTAGTGTGCCTGTAGACTCCGCCCACCCTCTTCTGATTGGTTGCGAGTGTAGTGTGCCTGTAGACTCCGCCCACCCTCTCTTCCGATCGCCTAGTTTACAGGAATATCATTGTAATATTTGAGTAAATGTTTTTCACGGTTGCTGTTGTGTTCTGCAGGACCTGGTGAAGAGTCACCTGATGTACGCGGTGCGAGAGGAGGTGGAGGTGCTGAAGGAGCAGATCAAGGAGCTGATGGAGAAGAACTCGCAGCTGGAGCAGGAGAACACGCTGCTGAAGAACATCGCCAGTCCCGAGCAGCTGGCGCAGTTTCAGGCGCAGGTCCAGTCCGGCTCGCCCACCACAGGGGTCCCGCCGGCCCTCCCGTCCAACCCGGGCCCCGGGGCCACCGCGTGACTACCTCTGCCGGCCCGCCCGGGACTCGCCCATACTGTGAACGGACTCCAGCATGAACATTTGCCACAGTCAGACGGACCATCTGACGTCATCGCACACTTTGCTGTCAAACACCACCCGTCAAGAGCTTCACCCGCCTCAGACAATCATTGCTGACGGAGCGGAGCGGAGCCGGAGCCGCCAGTCATGCTGTTGCTGCCACATCCTCCTGTTTTTATGATGCTTTCCTTACTGGTTTTATTTAGTTTGCCTTTTATTTTTGTTGCTGTATTGAATAAATGGGCACTTTGTAGTCGACACATGTGAATAAGACCAAACGGTAGGTGAACTTTGACCCAGTATTATGGGAACCCGGGACTGTGTAAAGGCTCGCATGTTTGTGTGTAAAAATAAACGTGAGCCGTGAATCGAGTTTCGTGATGAGAAGGAACACACAGACTTCCTCGTGAACTATTAAGTTATTTGCCTTACAGTCCATCGCTCCGGTCAGTGATCGTGACCCTTGACCTCACAGTACATGCATGTTTCCTTCAAACGATGTGATGTCATGCAGTTGCACACTGACTTTAATAAATGACCGTGAAATGAAAGCTGTTGTCCTGCTGCGCTCCTTCATGTGGAAACGGATGCAGGTGTTAATGTGTAACTAGCTCATGCTGCTCGATCAGCAAACGTCACGTGACCTCGAGGTCACGTTTAAGGATCGTAACGCGTGACGAGTGAAAGTCCTGATTGAGCTCGAATGAATGTAAAACTCAAACTGCAGATACATGAAGTGATTCTGAGCTGAAGCGAGTCGTCAGTAATTCAGTCTCACTTCCTGCTGAACCGGTGCAGGTTTGTAACTCATTAGCATAAGCCCCGCCTCTGGTGCTGATTGGCATCTGTTTGCTCCGCCCTCAATCCCTGTGGTGTGTGTGAGTCTGGAAGAGTGTGTGTGTTCATGTGGAGACGGTGTTTCTGATTGATACGGTAAAACACACACCATCATTACTGTTCGTATCTGCCAATCAAGAGCTGAGATTCACATATGATAATGAGCGCTTGTGTTCTGACCAATCAGAGCAGAGCAGCTCTCAGAGGGGCGGGGCTTAGAGAGACTGAATCTACAAACGAAGCGTTTCAGACGCGGCGAAACAGCTGATTTAGATTTTTGAGTTGAGTGCATGTGAACCTGCAGTGAGACGCCAAAACTACGTTAGGATCATTATAATCTCATCACAGCGGCTTTTAGTGTTTTATATTTGCGTAGATCTTTCTTTAAAGTTGGTGAGTTTGAATCAGAAATCACTTCAGCAGCTTCACACACACCAGACTTTACAGATGTTTTAATATCTATATTGTGAACATTTGATCAATCATTCGCCTGATTTATAGTGTTTTACTCCTTGAAAACATGCATGATGGTTAATGGTATTTTCTGCTTTATGGAGTGATAAAAAGAGAAATCCCTCTGGAAAAACCTTTAATATGTCGACAAAATCAAACAAGAATTATGAATCTGGCAACGTTCTGGAAATGTATGCAAATGAGCGCATATTTAAATAGATTTAAACGCACTGTTTGCAGGTTTAGAGGCACTGGAGAACAGAATGACGTGTTTATTATCTGATGAGTTTCATCAGCTTCACATGGAGACGGAGAGATTAGTTGCTAGGCAACCAAATATAGACATGAAGGTGAGTTTCTCACAGACGGACGCTGAAGATTTCACTCGTTAAACTAAAGCTTTTACTACAGAAAGAGTGAAGGAAGGATGTGAGGCAGAGGGATTATGGGATGGCGTGTTGTTAATGCTCACGGATGGAGGAACTCGTGTCTCTGGATCAACCGAAGGAACAATCGTGTGGCTCGTTGTGTTTGTGTTTATGTTCTGCTGTGACCTTTGACTTATGCCCCTCCCCCTGCATCACAGCAACCAATCAGCAGCAGCGCTTCAGTCGGAGCCAATGAGAGTCCAAACATCTGAAGCCTCGTGTTTCCTGTTAGGATCCCAACAGCTGCTCCTTACACACGCACATTCCCTCTCTCTCTCTCTCCCTCCCTCCGTCTATCCATCCCTTTCTCTCTCTCTGTCTGAGTGTCATGATCACATGAGTAAAACAGCTTCAATCTCAAAGCCAGACGCTTTTTTGTTTGTTGTCTTCACGTTTCTAAAGCCCCTCATCATCATCTCAAAGGTCAGAGTTCAGCAAATCCCCATCAACCAATCAGATTCCAGGTCTGTCAGTGAAGCACTTCCTGACTCTTCCAATGTTGATTTGGGGAGGTTTTATTGAACACAGTGAGTTTTAAACATTTCACAGCTCTAAATTAGTTCTTCCATGAAAAATGACATTTTGTGGATTTTATTGAGATTTGAAACCAGAGCCGCTTCCTCCTGCAATCATGCGATGATCAGTGCTGGTGTTGCTCCAGCTGGTCCCGGAGGTCCCGCAGCTGCTGCTCCAGGCGTGTGATGTCACTGCGCAGCTGCCGCTGTCCCGCCTGCGCCTTCATCAGCCGACAGCGCAGACGCTTCCTCACGGCCTCACAGCGGCGCTGCTGGATCTGCGTGGGGAAGCATGGTCACGGACCGCGGCTGACGGCACGGACTGAGTGAACCCTGACCCTGACCCTGACCCTGACCTCGATCTCTCTCCTCAGCTGCGTCTGCACGCGCTCCTCCTGCTCCCGCTCAGCCCTGCTCTCCCGCACCCGCCGCCTGCCTTCCTGAACACTCAGCCTCAGAACCTCAATGTCCTTCTGGAACGATCCAACTCAGCATGATGTTATGCACATTTGGGATATTGCTCACACACACACACTCACTCACACACTCACTCTCACTCACACACTCACTCACACACATAATAAGACATATTTACTGAATAAATCCCTGTATGTGTGTCTTTGGCTCAGCGGAGGCTGTGATTGGATAACTGGAGTAACGGACCAATGGCAGCGTCTCGTTTGGAGCAGGTGCAGGAACGGCTGCTGTACTCATTGTTTTATTTGTGTGTGTGTGTGTGAGAGTGAGTGAGTGAGTGAGTGAGTGAGTGTGTGTGTGTGAGAGTGAGTGAGTGAGTGAGTGTGTGAGAGTGAGTGAGTGAGTGAGTGAGTGTGTGTGTGTGTGAGAGTGAGTGAGTGAGTGAGTGTGTGTGTGTGTGTGTGTGTCTGTGAGTTTGAGCTGAGCACTCAGTGTGTGAGTGTGTGTGTGTGTGTGTGTGTGTGAGAGTGAGTGAGTGTGTGTGTGTGTGTGAGAGTGAGTGAGTGAGTGAGTGTGTGTGTGTGTGTGTGTCTGTGAGTTTGAGCTGAGCGCTCAGTGAGTGAGTGAGTGAGTGTGTGTGTGTGTGTGTGTGTGTGTGTGTGAGCTGAGCGCTCGGTGTGTGAGTGAGTGTGTGTGTGTGTGTGTGAGAGTGAGTGAGTGAGTGAGTGAGTGTGTGTGTGTGTGTGAGAGTGAGTGAGTGAGTGTGTGTGTGTGTGTGTCTGTGAGTTTGAGCTGAGCACTCAGTGTGTGAGTGTGTGTGTGTGAGAGTGAGTGAGTGTGTGTGTCTGTGAGTTTGAGCTGAGCACTCAGTGTGTGAGTGTGTGTGTGTGTGTGTGTGTGTGTGAGAGTGAGTGAGTGTGTGTGAGTGTGTGTGTGTGTGTGAGAGTGAGTGAGTGAGTGAGTGTGTGTGTGTGTGTGTGTCTGTGAGTTTGAGCTGAGCGCTCAGTGAGTGAGTGAGTGAGTGTGTGTGTGTGTGTGTGTGTGTGTGTGTGAGCTGAGCGCTCGGTGTGTGAGTGAGTGTGTGTGTGTGTGTGTGAGAGTGAGTGAGTGAGTGAGTGTGT
>JAWRVZ010000551.1:157500-167305 GCA_037043235.1 Rhodeus uyekii
GCTGTGTGTGTGTGTGTGACTGCAGAAATGAAGTGTTGTTTGGTGTTTCAGCTGATGGAGGCGCTGGTTCCTGCCGAGGATCTGGACGACAGAAGTGTTGTGCTGGAGGTGGCGGCGGGTCGGACCACCGGAGGTTCAATCCCTTTCTTATCAGACACGAGAGGTTCACTGACGGCTGTGTGACGCGTGTGTGTGTGTGTGTGTGTGTGTGTAGGAGATGTCTGTCAGCAGTTCACGCGGGAGATCTTTGACATGTATCACGGATTCTCCTGCTATAAACACTGGGACTTTGAACTCTGCAATTACACTCCGGCAGATTACGGTACGCCTCACGAATCCACCAGGTCAAGGGTCAGGGGTCAAAACCATAATTCATTAAGTGCATCAGTAAATTACATTTTAATAAATTAATTTTAGAGTACTTATTACTCCATTAAATTGGTCAAATTAGAATAAAAGACAGAAATAAATGTAATTAAATGTAAATATGTAGTTGTGTGTGTGTGTGTGTGTGTGTGTGTGAGACAGGAGGGCTCCATCACGCCGCCGTCAGGATCTCAGGGGAATGTGTGTATCGCTGGCTGAAGTTTGAGGGGGGGACGCACCGCGTGCAGAGGATTCCTGAAGTGGGTCTGTCGTCACGGATGCAGCGCATTCACACGGGAACCATGACGGTCATCGTTCTGCCGCAGCCGCGTGACGTGAGCCGCTCGCCGCTGTGTGTGTGTGTGTGTGTGTGTGTGTTCTGATGTTTAATAACCCTGCAGGTCGACATTCACATCGCGGCTAAAGACCTGCGGATCGACACGTTCCGGTCTCGCGGCGCGGGCGGACAGAGCGTCAACACCACGGACAGCGCCGTGCGCGCGGTTCACCTGCCCACAGGTGTGTGTGTGTGTGTGTGCGCACGTGTGTGCGTATGTGTGTGTGTGTGCGTGTGCGCGCGCGTGTGTGTGTGTGTGACACCTCCATTCCGCTCGTCGGACTCAGTTCAGTGTTGGTCTTCAGGCACCGTCGCTGAATGCCAGCAGTTTCGCTCTCAGCTGAAGAACCGCGAGACGGCGTTGCGAGTTCTGCGCGCGCGGCTGTACCAGAGCATCATGGGACGGCAGCAAGAGCAGACGCTCCGCACACGCAGACAACAGGTCAACACACAACCAACTCAATGTGTGCAGATGTGTGTGTAGAAACACTGAGGAAGAACGACTTCAGCTTTGAGTTTCAGTAACGTTAACGAATGATGTGTGTGTGTGTGTGTGTGTGTGTTTCAGGTCGGCACTCGGTGTCAGTCGGACAGAATCCGCACTTATAACTTCAGTCAGGATCGAGTGACGGACCACAGGATTGGTCATGTGACGCGTGACATCAAGGTAACGTTCACAACAAACCCTCCGACCTTTGACCCTCTGACCTTTGACCCTCTGCTGCTGAACTCGATCCTCCCGTCGTTCTGTCGTCTCATTCTTCACTCTTTCTGAAGTAAAAGCTTTAGTTTAATTGTAGAAACGTCCGTCATCTCGAGTCGTTATGATCTTTCCTGGTTTTAATCCAGTAAACGTCAGAATAACTTTGATATTGCTGGTAATATTTCCACTGATCGTCATGTTTCAGAGAAATCTGATCACAGGCTTTTAATGGAGATTCATCTGTCAATCATCTTTATATTGCATTACATGTTTTAAATAGAGATTTGATCATAAACTAAGCATTTAAATATGATCAGACATTATTATCAGATATTGATATTCAAGAGCATTTGATAAAGATCTCAATCATTTACAAGCATCAGAATCTCAATTAAAGATCAAATTAAAGTTTCTGAATGAATTTGAGCTGCTTTTCCTCTATATTCTCACTTTATGATCATAAACAGCTGATGGATTAAATATGATACTCAACATAAAACACATTTATCTTATTATTATTATATGTCATGTAAAGGTGGAGTGAAGGGAGGCTCAGATCCAACGTCTCAGGTGTGTGTGTGTCCCGGTCTCAGGTGTGTGTGTGTGTGTGTCCCGGTCTCAGGTGTGTGTGTGTGTGTGTCCCGGTCTCAGGTGTGTGTGTGTGTGTGTCCCGGTCTCAGGTGTGTGTGCGTGTGTCCCGGTCTCAGGTGTGTGTGTGTGTGTGTCCCGGTCTCAGGTGTGTGTGTGTGTGTCCCGGTCTCAGGTGTGTGTGTGTCCCGGTCTCAGGTGTGTGTGCGTGTGTCCCGGTCTCAGGTGTGTGTGTGCGTGTGTCCCGGTCTCAGGTGTGTGTGTGCGTGTGTCCCGGTCTCAGGTGTGTGTGTGCGTGTGTCCCGGTCTCAGGTGTGTGTGTGTGTGTCCCGGTCTCAGGTGTGTGTGTGTGTGTCCCGGTCTCAGGTGTGTGTGTGTGTGTCCCGGTCTCAGGTGTGTGTGTGTGTGTCCCGGTCTCAGGTGTGTGTGTGTGTGTCCCGGTCTCAGGTGTGTGTGTGTGTGTGTGTGTCCCGGTCTCAGGTGTGTGTGTGTCCCGGTCTCAGGTGTGTGTGTGTGTCCCGGTCTCAGGTGTGTGTGTGTGTGTGTGTCCCGGTCTCAGGTGTGTGTGTGTGTGTGTGTCCCGGTCTCAGGTGTGTGTGTGTGTGTGTGTGTGTCCCGGTCTCAGGTGTGTGTGTGTGTGTGTGTCCCGGTCTCAGGTGTGTGTGTGTGTGTGTGTCCCGGTCTCAGGTGTGTGTGTGTGTGTGTGTGTCCCGGTCTCAGGTGTGTGTGTGTGTGTGTGTGTCCCGGTCTCAGGTGTGTGTGTGTGTGTGTGTGTCCCGGTCTCAGGTGTGTGTGTGTGTGTGTGTGTCCCGGTCTCAGGTGTGTGTGTGTGTGTGTGTGTCCCGGTCTCAGGTGTGTGTGTGTGTGTGTGTGTCCCGGTCTCAGGTGTGTGTGTGTGTGTGTGTCCCGGTCTCAGGTGTGTGTGTGTGTGTGTGTCCCGGTCTCAGGTGTGTGTGTGTGTGTGTGTCCCGGTCTCAGGTGTGTGTGTGTGTGTGTCCCGGTCTCAGGTGTGTGTGTGTGTGTGTGTCCCGGTCTCAGGTGTGTGTGTGTGTGTGTGTCCCGGTCTCAGGTGTGTGTGTGTGTGTGTGTCCCGGTCTCAGGTGTGTGTGTGTGTGTGTGTCCCGGTCTCAGGTGTGTGTGTGTGTGTGTGTGTCCCGGTCTCAGGTGTGTGTGTGTGTGTGTGTGTGTGTCCCGGTCTCGTGTGTGTGTGTGTGTGTGTGTGTGTCCCGGTCTCAGGTGTGTGTGTGTGTGTGTCCCGGTCTCAGGTGTGTGTGTGTGTGTGTCCCGGTCTCAGGTGTGTGTGTGTGTGTGTCCCGGTCTCAGGTGTGTGTGTGTGTGTGTCCCGGTCTCAGGTGTGTGTGTGTGTGTGTGTGTGTCCCGGTCTCAGGTGTGTGTGTGTGTGTGTGTGTGTCCCGGTCTCAGGTGTGTGTGTGTGTGTGTGTGTGTCCCGGTCTCAGGTGTGTGTGTGTGTGTGTGTCCCGGTCTCAGGTGTGTGTGTGTGTGTGTGTCCCGGTCTCAGGTGTGTGTGTGTGTGTGTGTGTCCCGGTCTCAGGTGTGTGTGTGTGTGTGTGTGTCCCGGTCTCAGGTGTGTGTGTGTGTGTGTGTGTCCCGGTCTCAGGTGTGTGTGTGTGTGTGTGTCCCGGTCTCAGGTGTGTGTGTGTGTGTGTGTCCCGGTCTCAGGTGTGTGTGTGTGTGTGTGTCCCGGTCTCAGGTGTGTGTGTGTGTGTGTGTCCCGGTCTCAGGTGTGTGTGTGTGTGTGTGTCCCGGTCTCAGGTGTGTGTGTGTGTGTGTGTCCCGGTCTCAGGTGTGTGTGTGTGTGTGTGTGTGTGTGTGTCCCGGTCTCAGGTGTGTGTGTGTGTGTGTGTGTGTGTGTCCCGGTCTCAGGTGTGTGTGTGTGTCCCGGTCTCAGGTGTGTGTGTGTGTCCCGGTCTCAGGTGTGTGTGTGTGTCCCGGTCTCAGGTGTGTGTGTGTGTCCCGGTCTCAGGTGTGTGTGTGTGTCCCGGTCTCAGGTGTGTGTGTGTGTGTGTGTGTCCCGGTCTCAGGTGTGTGTGTGTGTGTGTGTGTCCCGGTCTCAGGTGTGTGTGTGTGTGTGTGTCCCGGTCTCAGGTGTGTGTGTGTGTGTGTGTCCCGGTCTCAGGTGTGTGTGTGTGTGTGTCCCGGTCTCAGGTGTGTGTGTGTGTGTGTCCCGGTCTCAGGTGTGTGTGTGTGTGTGTCCCGGTCTCAGGTGTGTGTGTGTGTGTGTGTCCCGGTCTCAGGTGTGTGTGTGTGTGTGTCCCGGTCTCAGGTGTGTGTGTGTGTGTGTCCCGGTCTCAGGTGTGTGTGTGTGTGTGTCCCGGTCTCAGGTGTGTGTGTGTGTGTGTGTCCCGGTCTCAGGTGTGTGTGTGTGTGTGTGTCCCGGTCTCAGGTGTGTGTGTGTGTGTGTCCCGGTCTCAGGTGTGTGTGTGTGTGTGTCCCGGTCTCAGGTGTGTGTGTGTGTGTGTGTCCCGGTCTCAGGTGTGTGTGTGTGTGTGTGTCCCGGTCTCAGGTGTGTGTGTGTGTGTGTGTCCCGGTCTCAGGTGTGTGTGTGTGTGTGTGTCCCGGTCTCAGGTGTGTGTGTGTGTGTGTGTGTCCCGGTCTCAGGTGTGTGTGTGTGTGTGTCCCGGTCTCAGGTGTGTGTGTGTGTGTGTCCCGGTCTCAGGTGTGTGTGTGTGTGTGTCCCGGTCTCAGGTGTGTGTGTGTGTGTGTCCCGGTCTCAGGTGTGTGTGTGTGTGTGTCCCGGTCTCAGGTGTGTGTGTGTGTGTGTGTCCCGGTCTCAGGTGTGTGTGTGTGTGTGTGTCCCGGTCTCAGGTGTGTGTGTGTGTGTGTGTCCCGGTCTCAGGTGTGTGTGTGTGTGTGTGTGTCCCGGTCTCAGGTGTGTGTGTGTGTGTGTCCCGGTCTCAGGTGTGTGTGTGTGTCCCGGTCTCAGGTGTGTGTGTGTGTGTGTCCCGGTCTCAGTGTGTGTGTGTGTCCCGGTCTCAGGTGTGTGTGTGTGTGTGTCCCGGTCTCAGGTGTGTGTGTGTGTGTGTCCCGGTCTCAGGTGTGTGTGTGTCCCGGTCTCAGGTGTGTGTGTGTCCCGGTCTCAGGTGTGTGTGTGTCGTGGTCTCAGGTGTGTGTGTGTCCCGGTCTCAGGTGTGTGTGTGTCGTGGTCTCAGGTGTGTGTGTGTGTGTGTCCCGGTCTCAGGTGTGTGTGTGTCGTGGTCTCAGGTGTGTGTGTGTCCCGGTCTCAGGTGTGTGTGTGTCGTGGTCTCAGGTGTGTGTGTGTCCCGGTCTCAGGTGTGTGTGTGTGTGTCCCGGTCTCAGGTGTGTGTGTGTGTGTCCCGGTCTCAGGTGTGTGTGTGTCCCGGTCTCAGGTGTGTGTGTGTGTCCCGGTCTCAGGTGTGTGTGTGTGTGTGTGTCCCGGTCTCAGGTGTGTGTGTGTGTGTGTGTCCCGGTCTCAGGTGTGTGTGTGTGTGTGTGTCCCGGTCTCAGGTGTGTGTGTGTGTGTGTGTGTGTCCCGGTCTCAGTGTGTGTGTGTGTGTGTGTGTGTCCCGGTCTCAGGTGTGTGTGTGTGTGTGTGTGTGTCCCGGTCTCAGGTGTGTGTGTGTGTGTGTGTGTGTCCCGGTCTCAGGTGTGTGTGTGTGTGTGTGTGTCCCGGTCTCAGGTGTGTGTGTGTGTGTGTGTGTCCCGGTCTCAGGTGTGTGTGTGTGTGTGTGTGTCCCGGTCTCAGGTGTGTGTGTGTGTGTGTGTGTCCCGGTCTCAGGTGTGTGTGTGTGTGTGTGTGTCCCGGTCTCAGGTGTGTGTGTGTGTGTGTGTCCCGGTCTCAGGTGTGTGTGTGTGTGTGTGTGTCCCGGTCTCAGGTGTGTGTGTGTGTGTGTGTCCCGGTCTCAGGTGTGTGTGTGTGTGTGTGTCCCGGTCTCAGGTGTGTGTGTGTGTGTGTGTCCCGGTCTCAGGTGTGTGTGTGTGTGTGTGTCCCGGTCTCAGGTGTGTGTGTGTGTGTGTGTCCCGGTCTCAGGTGTGTGTGTGTGTGTGTGTCCCGGTCTCAGGTGTGTGTGTGTGTGTGTGTCCCGGTCTCAGGTGTGTGTGTGTGTGTGTGTCCCGGTCTCAGGTGTGTGTGTGTGTGTGTGTGTGTGTCCCGGTCTCGTGTGTGTGTGTGTGTGTGTGTGTGTGTCCCGGTCTCAGTGTGTGTGTGTGTGTGTGTGTGTCCCGGTCTCAGGTGTGTGTGTGTGTGTGTGTCCCGGTCTCAGGTGTGTGTGTGTGTGTGTCCCGGTCTCAGGTGTGTGTGTGTGTGTGTCCCGGTCTCAGGTGTGTGTGTGTGTGTGTGTCCGGTGTGTGTGTGTGTGTGTGTCCCGGTCTCAGGTGTGTGTGTGTGTGTGTCCCGGTCTCAGGTGTGTGTGTGTGTGTGTCCCGGTCTCAGGTGTGTGTGTGTGTGTGTCCCGGTCTCAGGTGTGTGTGTGTGTGTGTCCCGGTCTCAGGTGTGTGTGTGTGTGTGTCCCGGTCTCAGGTGTGTGTGTGTGTGTGTGTCCCGGTCTCAGGTGTGTGTGTGTGTGTGTCCCGGTCTCAGGTGTGTGTGTGTGTGTGTGTCCCGGTCTCAGGTGTGTGTGTGTGTGTGTGTCCCGGTCTCAGGTGTGTGTGTGTGTGTGTGTCCCGGTCTCAGGTGTGTGTGTGTGTGTGTGTGTCCCGGTCTCAGGTGTGTGTGTGTGTGTGTGTGTCCCGGTCTCAGGTGTGTGTGTGTGTGTGTGTCCCGGTCTCAGGTGTGTGTGTGTGTGTGTGTCCCGGTCTCAGGTGTGTGTGTGTGTGTGTGTCCCGGTCTCAGGTGTGTGTGTGTGTGTGTGTGTCCCGGTCTCAGGTGTGTGTGTGTGTGTCCCGGTCTCAGGTGTGTGTGTGTGTGTGTGTCCCGGTCTCAGGTGTGTGTGTGTGTGTGTGTCCCGGTCTCAGGTGTGTGTGTGTGTGTGTGTCCCGGTCTCAGGTGTGTGTGTGTGTGTGTGTGTCCCGGTCTCAGGTGTGTGTGTGTGTGTGTGTGTGTGTGTCCCGGTCTCAGGTGTGTGTGTGTGTGTGTCCCGGTCTCAGGTGTGTGTGTGTGTGTGTGTCCCGGTCTCAGGTGTGTGTGTGTGTGTGTGTGTCCCGGTCTCAGGTGTGTGTGTGTGTGTGTGTGTCCCGGTCTCAGGTGTGTGTGTGTGTGTGTGTCCCGGTCTCAGGTGTGTGTGTGTGTGTGTGTCCCGGTCTCAGGTGTGTGTGTGTGTGTGTGTCCCGGTCTCAGGTGTGTGTGTGTGTGTGTGTCCCGGTCTCAGGTGTGTGTGTGTGTGTGTGTCCCGGTCTCAGGTGTGTGTGTGTGTGTGTGTCCCGGTCTCAGGTGTGTGTGTGTGTGTGTGTCCCGGTCTCAGGTGTGTGTGTGTGTGTGTGTCCCGGTCTCAGGTGTGTGTGTGTGTGTGTGTGTCCCGGTCTCAGGTGTGTGTGTGTGTGTGTGTGTGTCCCGGTCTCAGTGTGTGTGTGTGTGTGTGTGTGTCCCGGTCTCAGGTGTGTGTGTGTGTGTGTGTCCCGGTCTCAGGTGTGTGTGTGTGTGTGTCCCGGTCTCAGGTGTGTGTGTGTGTGTGTCCCGGTCTCAGGTGTGTGTGTGTGTGTGTGTCGTGTGTGTGTGTGTGTGTGTCCCGGTCTCAGGTGTGTGTGTGTGTGTGTCCCGGTCTCAGGTGTGTGTGTGTGTGTGTCCCGGTCTCAGGTGTGTGTGTGTGTGTGTCCCGGTCTCAGGTGTGTGTGTGTGTGTGTCCCGGTCTCAGGTGTGTGTGTGTGTGTGTGTCCCGGTCTCAGGTGTGTGTGTGTGTGTGTGTCCCGGTCTCAGGTGTGTGTGTGTGTGTGTGTGTCCCGGTCTCAGGTGTGTGTGTGTGTGTGTGTCCCGGTCTCAGGTGTGTGTGTGTGTGTGTGTCCCGGTCTCAGGTGTGTGTGTGTGTGTGTGTGTGTCCCGGTCTCAGGTGTGTGTGTGTGTGTGTGTGTCCCGGTCTCAGGTGTGTGTGTGTGTGTGTGTCCCGGTCTCAGGTGTGTGTGTGTGTGTGTGTCCCGGTCTCAGGTGTGTGTGTGTGTGTGTGTCCCGGTCTCAGGTGTGTGTGTGTGTGTGTGTCCCGGTCTCAGGTGTGTGTGTGTGTGTGTGTCCCGGTCTCAGGTGTGTGTGTGTGTGTCCCGGTCTCAGGTGTGTGTGTGTGTGTGTGTCCCGGTCTCAGGTGTGTGTGTGTGTGTGTGTCCCGGTCTCAGGTGTGTGTGTGTGTGTGTGTCCCGGTCTCAGGTGTGTGTGTGTGTGTGTGTCCCGGTCTCAGGTGTGTGTGTGTGTGTGTGTGTCCCGGTCTCAGGTGTGTGTGTGTGTGTCCCGGTCTCAGGTGTGTGTGTGTGTGTGTGTGTGTGTGTCCCGGTCTCAGTGTGTGTGTGTGTGTGTGTGTGTCCCGGTCTCAGGTGTGTGTGTGTGTGTGTGTGTCCCGGTCTCAGGTGTGTGTGTGTGTGTGTGTCCCGGTCTCAGGTGTGTGTGTGTGTGTGTGTCCCGGTCTCAGGTGTGTGTGTGTGTGTGTGTCCCGGTCTCAGGTGTGTGTGTGTGTGTGTGTCCCGGTCTCAGGTGTGTGTGTGTGTGTGTGTCCCGGTCTCAGGTGTGTGTGTGTGTGTGTCCCGGTCTCAGGTGTGTGTGTGTGTGTGTGTCCCGGTCTCAGGTGTGTGTGTGTGTGTGTCCCGGTCTCAGGTGTGTGTGTGTGTGTGTGTCCCGGTCTCAGGTGTGTGTGTGTGTGTGTGTCCCGGTCTCAGGTGTGTGTGTGTGTGTGTCCCGGTCTCAGGTGTGTGTGTGTGTGTGTCCCGGTCTCAGGTGTGTGTGTGTGTGTGTGTCCCGGTCTCAGGTGTGTGTGTGTGTGTGTGTCCCGGTCTCAGGTGTGTGTGTGTGTGTGTGTCCCGGTCTCAGGTGTGTGTGTGTGTGTGTCCCGGTCTCAGGTGTGTGTGTGTGTGTGTGTCCCGGTCTCAGGTGTGTGTGTGTGTGTGTGTCCCGGTCTCAGGTGTGTGTGTGTGTGTGTGTCCCGGTCTCAGGTGTGTGTGTGTGTGTGTGTCCCGGTCTCAGGTGTGTGTGTGTGTGTGTCCCGGTCTCAGGTGTGTGTGTGTGTGTGTGTCCCGGTCTCAGGTGTGTGTGTGTGTGTGTCCCGGTCTCAGGTGTGTGTGTGTGTGTGTGTCCCGGTCTCAGGTGTGTGTGTGTGTGTGTGTCCCGGTCTCAGGTGTGTGTGTGTGTGTGTGTCCCGGTCTCAGGTGTGTGTGTGTGTGTGTGTCCCGGTCTCAGGTGTGTGTGTGTGTGTGTGTCCCGGTCTCAGGTGTGTGTGTGTGTGTGTGTGTCCCGGTCTCAGGTGTGTGTGTGTGTGTGTGTGTCCCGGTCTCAGGTGTGTGTGTGTGTGTGTCCCGGTCTCAGGTGTGTGTGTGTGTGTGTCCCGGTCTCAGGTGTGTGTGTGTGTCCCGGTCTCAGGTGTGTGTGTGTGTGTGTCCCGGTCTCAGGTGTGTGTGTGTGTGTGTCCCGGTCTCAGGTGTGTGTGTGTGTGTGTGTCCCGGTCTCAGGTGTGTGTGTGTGTGTGTCCCGGTCTCAGGTGTGTGTGTGTGTCCCGGTCTCAGGTGTGTGTGTGTCCCGGTCTCAGGTGTGTGTGTGTCGTGGTCTCAGGTGTGTGTGTGTCCCGGTCTCAGGTGTGTGTGTGTCGTCGGTCGGTCAGGTGTGTGTGTGTGTGTGTGTCCCGGTCTCAGGTGTGTGTGTGTCGTCGGTCTCAGTGTGTGTGTGTGTCGCGGTCTCAGGTGTGTGTGTGTCGTGGTCTCAGGTG